>NW_021026189.1:1287046-1315779 GCF_004153795.1 Camellia sinensis
AGACCTCATGCTACTTTATTCAGTTGCTATCACTCAACTATTTGTTTGTGTGTGTCTATCTATATATTGTTTAATAATAATAATAATAATAATAATAATAATAATAATAATAAGTGTGCTCATTATCTATTTGGCTTGATTAATATTATATATATATATATATATATATATATTAGGCTTTTATTTATTTTTTTACTTTTGTTATTGTTTATCTTATATATAATAGTTAGTGATAATTTTTTGTATAATATAAAGTCATTAATTATTAAAATAAAATGTAAAAAACTTAATTTATAATGATTTAAAAATATGAAATATATTAGATCAAACTTAAAAATTTATAAAAAGTGATCAATATTTATTTTAAAACCCAATAAATATGATCATGGAAAAAAAAAAATGTGCATATCAGTAAAATTTTTTCAAATTATGCGAAAATAAAAAAATTTACAGTTCTGAGTACCGCAACCGTTACGTACGGCCTTTACACCCTACAATCGTAACTGCGCCACGCTCACCGCCACCGCTACCGTTACGATAGCTGCAACCACTTTTCATAACCTTGTCAATAACCCAACAAATAGAAGCTCACTGAGAAGATCCTGATTTAAAAGAAGGCTACTACAAGTTGGACTTTATTATGTTATGTTGTTTGTTCGATGGTCGGGTTAAAATAATTTATTAAAAAAGAAAATAAATTAAAAATAATTAATTAGATATAATGTTAGATTATTATAATTATTTTATTTTAGTTTCTCTTAACCATTAACTTAATTATAAAAAAAAAAAAAACCAATTTTGAAACACAACTGCTTTAATTAAATTAAAAATACTAAAAAAGCAAAGTCCATTTTCCAAATAAGGCCGTAATTTTGTTTTAAAATTTTTTTTTAATTAGAAATGTAAATGTGTTTATTAGAAAAATTAAACTAATTTTAAAATTTTAAAAATTATAAAATGTATTTAAAATTTCAATAATATATCTTTCGAATTGATTTCCAAATGAACTTTGTGTTTTGAAATATAACTATTTTAGTTGATTTTTAAATTTTTATAAAAGATATATATAAAATAAATAGAAAATTGACTTTTTTATAGTGATTTTTGACTTTTTAATATTTTAACATATTGCCAAAATATGTTTTAATTATGTTAAGCTCGAGTAACTGAATTTTATGCAGTCAAGTTTAATAAGTTTTTTTTTACTAGCCAAAATAAAAAATTTAATAAGTTTTAATTATATTTAAACTTTATTTGGTTATAATTAATTTCAAATAAAGTTTTAGTGAGTTCATCGTATGTCGAAATTAGTACTAATAAAAAAAAAAAAAAAAAAAAAAACGACACAATTTGTCGAACTGAGTAGAATGGTTGATCACGTCTGTAATTGAATTTGCTCCAAAAAAAAAAGGGGTGTTTGGGAAGCTAAGGTTTGGATTTTTTATTATTTTTTTTTTGTTTTTTTAACTAAAATTTATAAAAAATAAAATAAATTAAAATAATTAATAAGACAAAATGTCTATTCAAATGTTCATTCTATAGTTAAATTTAAACTGTGGGTTGTTTTGGCAGCTTGATTAAAAGCAGTTTGTTTGACTTTTCTATATTTTTGGATTACAATACATTTCTATTTTTTTATACGGTTTTTCAAAAAAAACTAAAAAATATTTAAAAAAATCACATTTTAACCTACTTCGAAAACATGTTGAAAATATTTTTCTATTCAGTAAACCTATAATTTTTGCATATTTATATTGAATTTTTTTAATATTTTAATTTACGTGACACTTTGAGCTCTTTTGAGAAGCGGGTTAGTAGCCAAAAGTTAACTTTTAACGTATTTTGAGTTACATCAGCTCTCACATTTTTTACACATTTTTTCAAATATAGTCAAAAAAATTTCAAAAAATCATATTTCAACCATCTTTTCAAAATAATTTAATCCCTTTTCATCAACAATTCATTAGTTATGTAGATGAAAAAATAAAATTGTCATTACTTTTACAATAAAATTTATATTTTTCTTCCTTTATTCTTGTATTTTTATACATCTATATTAGTTTTGATTCTTTTAACGTTCCTACAAAAAAAATTGGTATAATTGTACCAAAATCATATGACTTGCCATATTTTATCCAAACATTAGGATTGGTAATTTACCCATATATTTTTTTATAAGTAATTAAACAAAAAAATAAATTTTTAACCAGTATCTATTCATTTTCTAATTTTTCTAACTCAACCAAAAAATGAAATTTTAACTTCTTTTACCTTTTTTTATTTTTTTATTTTTTTTCTATATAATTTTTTTTATTTTTTTTTTTTTACAAAAAAAAGAAAGAAATTGTTATAAGAATTATGAGTGCACATTCGCACAATAATAGTCCTGCTCCATACAAAATATTGATGCACAATAACTGTTGGGACCCACAGGATATGGACGACAGATGGGACACCGGTGACTCAGGTCCCACTGCCCCTTGGCGTCGTTGGATCATAGTCATGGCTGTGATTATCATATATGCCAAATACAACAATGCCATAAACAAAAATACAAAATTATCAAAAAAAACCTTACTCTTACATATAATATTAAGAGTGTTTGGGTGCATTACAAAATTGTTATTTTTTTTTTTATTTTTTTTTAATCTTTTTTATGTCACATTATTTTTTATATTTTTTTAAGTATCTTTTTATAAAAAATAATAAAGTGCACATACTTAAATAATTTCAAACAACCCCTCACTTGTGAGTTTCATGGGGGTATGAATCCCAACGGATATTAGGTAAAATATTTAATAATTATTTTAGAATTAAAATACTTACATGAAAATGAGTTCTATATAAAATAATGCGTAAAATATTTAATAATTTTTTTTAAACTCTTTATATTATTCATTGCCTTACAAAAATACTTGAAAATTCAAAAAAAGTTATTAAAACTTTTACATAATTGTCATTAAGGGTATGTTTGTTTGGACATATTGAAAAAGAAGGTATTGTAATCTATCGGACTGTTAGTCTTTAGATACATTGTCTCCGAACTATTTGGTTAGCCTAGATTTGTATCCTTGGATACATTGTCTCCGAACTATTTGGTTGGTCTAGATTTGTATCCTATGTTTGTTTAGTTATAGAATTAGATATCTGGATTCGACTATTCTATTAAATTCTATGTTTGTTAGGGATATTATGAAGAATGATAAATGCCCAAAAGACTATTTTACCATTTTGAATTATTTACTAAATAATAGGAATATTAAATCTGAATTCTAAATTTTATTTAATTTTTTTACTAGAACTTTTAAAAAATTAAATAGAATATTAATAAAAATTATATAAATTTATTTTAATTTGTAGTTGAGATTTTTAAATTTTATTTTACTTTACTAAGTATAATTAATACCATATGATTATTAAAATAAACAATTATTTAATAAATACTTATTTATACTTTACTAAGTATAAATAATTTAATAAATAAATTTTATTTTTAAAAAGATATTAAATAGTAAGGGGTCAAAAATATAATTTGACTATCTAATCAAACATAGGATGAGTTATGCTAGGATTTGTGTCCCCCCTATGAGATAGAACAATCTCATATATTTGGGATTAATAGTTTGGATGAACTATTAGTCTAGTGCAAAATTTTTGAATCAAACAACAGACTATTTTATCTACTAGGTATGAATCATATCTCACGGCTCAATCCCTCCAAGGGTGTGTTTGTTTGAACGGATTGGATAAGTGAAGATTGTAATCCACCAGACTATTAGTCCTAGAATACAATGTCCTCGGACTATTTGGTTGGACTAAATTTGTGTCTTGTGTTTGTTTAGCCATGGGGATTAAATGTCTGGATTGAACTATTGTATTGAATTCTATATTTGTTTGGGATATTATGGAGAATGATAAATGCTCAAAGGATTATTTTGCCTTTTGAATTGTTTACAAAAAAATAGGAATATTAAATCTGAATTATAAATGTTATTTAATTTTTTTACTAGAACTTTTAAAAAATTAAATAAATAGAATATTAATACAAATTATATAAGTTTATTTTAATTTGTAGTTGAGATTTTTAAATTTTATTTTACTTTACTAAATATTATTAATACCATATGATTATTAAAATAAATAATTATTTATATTTACTAAGTGTAAATAATTTAATAAATAAATTTTATTTTTAAAAGATATTAAATAGTAGAGAGTTAAAAATATAATTTTACTATCTAATCCTATGAGATGAGTTATCCTAGGATTTATGTCCCATCCCACCCCATGGGATTGAACAATCCCATATATTTGGGATTAATAGTCTGGTGCAAATTTTTTGAACTTTATTCCACCGAATATAAATCATATCCCATGGCTCAACCCTCCAAACAAACACCCCCTAAGGGTACTCACGGATCTGATCAATCAACCAAAATTGATCGACCCAATCAAATTCATCTGCTTTTAAGCAAACATACAAATGATGTCACATCATCTGTTAATACATTAGTTTGTACATTAATTTGTACATATAATATTATTCATCTGGACTAATACAGTAATGCTACATAGCCTCCGTTTGGCAAGAGTTAAACGGGGCTTTTTTGGCTATTTTAGCCACAAAAAACAAAATAGGCTATTTTAGCCACAAAAAACAAAATATCACATCCAACCCATAATCATTACATTCTTCTCTCACAAAAAAAGCCAAAAAAGCCAAAAAGCCAAAAAGCCCTTCCCAAACCAAACTTTTTAGTCCAGGCTAAAATAGCCAAAAAAGCCAAAAAGCCAAAAAGCCAACCCACTTCATATACTAATTTGTATACTAATACTACTCACAACATTATTATTAACCCTATTCATTAATCAAATTATAAAATTCAAAATTTTTTAAAATTATATCACACCATCAATTAATACATTAATGCGTGCAGGTAATATTATTCAGTGTGTTTGGTTTGAGTTTTCTGGATTAAGTTTTTTAAAAACTAATTTTTTCGGTTTTCGTATTTTTTTGTTTTTAGTGAATATTTTTTAAATTTTAAACATTTTTTTTACTTTTTTAAATGCACTTTACTTAGATGTATCTAAAAAGTAAAAAATTTGTGAAAAAATATTTTAAAAAATTAATAAATACATAAAAATATAAAAAAATGTAGGGGCATTAGGGACAAATTTTTTAGGGCCACCAATCATTTTCCTTGGGATTAATAACCTCCGCCGACTATTGTAAAGTTTAAAAATAACGTAGATCCCAACGTTTCCAAACAGAAAATTTCGTACGTTTGTTGGCACCACTAGGAGGGGGGAGGTGGCACCCCATAATGCCTCGGAATGTGTGACTCGTTTGGCAAAAGAAGTGTAGAGATTTTTTTTTTTAAAATCATAAAAAGATAAAATAAATTAAAAATTAATAAAATAAAATATCACATTTAAATTATAATTAATTTATTTTTTTTATAAAAAGTCAAAAAATTCATTTAAAATAAAATTTTTTAACCCCAAACTAAAATAATTAAAAAGTTAAAAGTCCAACCACATTCCAAATGAAACCTAAATGTTAGGAGAAATTACAAACATATAAGTTTGGTCTGAGATGGGGTTGATTTTTGATTTTTTTAACTATTATAGTCGGGGGTTAAAATGTCTCATTTGTATTGGATTTTTTATTTTTTTAATTTTTATGAGAAAAAATAAATAAAATGATTATAATAAATCAAAAAAGCCAAAAAGCCCTTCCCAAACCAAGCTTTTTAGCCCAGGCTAAAATAGCCAAAAAAACCAAAAAGCCAAAAAGCCAACCTACTTCCCAAACCAAGCCTAAGTTTGGTCTGAGATGGGGTTGATTTTTGATTTTTTTAACTATTATAGTCGGGGGGTTAAAATGTCTCATTTGTATTGGATTTTTTATTTTTTTAATTTTTATGAGAAAAAATAAATAAAATGATTATAATTTAGATATTATATTTTATTTGATTAATTTTTAACTTACTTTTTATTTTTTATACTTATAATCCTCAATCTCATTTTAATCTATGCCAAATGAGGGCATACATAATCAAAAAATAATTATACTGCAAATAAAAAAAAAATGTTCAATTTTGACATACAAAAAGAGTTATATCATACACACAAGAAAAATACATTATCATAAAAATATTTTTTCTATTACTCCTGCTCCACTGAAATGCAATTTTCTCCTAAATGTTATCTATGTGAAGAACATGAATATGGGGTGTTTGGGAAGAAAAAAAATAGCCTAGTTTAGGCTAAAAATCACAAAAAAATAAAATAGGCTAAAATAGCTAATAAGACAAACTTCTCTCACAAAAAAAGTCAAAAAAGCCAAAAAGCCAAAAAGCCCTTCCCAAACCAAGCTTTTTAGCCTAGGCTAAAATAGCCAAAAAAGCCAAAAAGCCAAAAAGCCAACCCACTTCCCAAACTGAGGCAAAAAGAGTTATATCATACACACAAGAAAAATACATTATCATAAAAATATTTTTTCTATTACTCCTGCTCCACTGAAATGCAATTTTCTCCTAAATGTTATCTATGTGAAGAACATGAATATGGGGGTGTTTGGGAAGAAAAAAAATAGCCTAGTTTAGGCTAAAAATTACAAAAAAATAAAATAGGTTAAAATAGCTAATAAGACAAAATATCACATCAAACCCATAATCATTTCACTTTTTCTCTCACAAACATCACATTCAACCACAAAAAAATCCAATCATCTTCCCAAACACAAAAATTTTAACCTACTAAAATAGTCAAAAACTAAAATAGCCTACTAAAATAGTCACTTCCCAAACGAGGCCTATGAATAACATAAACATGGTTGAATCATTGAGGTTCTTTTAGGTTAGGTTTGACTATCTTAAATAAGTACATATTTTTTATCTTTTTATCTTTTTTTTATCACATCATCTCTTTATTTTTCTAAATATTTTTTTATAAAAAGATAAAAAATACACTTATTTAAGTCATTCTAAACAACACTTTAATTTGCCGTTGCGTTTCATCCTTTTTTATTGTTTGAGTTTGAGGTTTTAAGAAGCTCTAAAAAACGGAAACTCTCTCTCTCTCTCTCTCTCCGTGACATGTGCACCAATGTCTGATGTGTAAAGTGTTTTGACAGCCACTCACTGACTCATACGGCTTGGGCGGTGGTGTGGGACCCTACTACTACTACTAGTAAAATCCTATACGCCTAGCAGCCTTGGTTTGTCACCAATAAAATTTTGCCACGTGTATACCAGTCACGGGATGATGTGACGTGGTGTTGGTCCTGCTAAGGGCCGACTTGGTATATGATTACTCCTTTTGACCCTAATGGAAGGTTCAAGCGTTTTGCGTTAAAGCAACGACTTCTTCTTTTCTGTTAAAATTTTAATTGAATTACATAATTGAAATTTTTGATTAATAATAATCATTAAATTAAAGATTTTGATTGGCAAAAATAATTAAATGGAAGACTCCAATTGGTGAGTTTTTAAAAAAATTTAATTAAGACATATTTTATAAATTCTTACTAATAATTTTTGTTTAATAACTTTTATGGATTAAAAATCTCAACAATCTAGTTCGTTTTCAATGGGAGACAATTCAAATTTTTGAGAGAATTTATTTAAAAGTAATGTTAGAGATAATGCTGATAACTGGATTAGGTTTCCGATCCTGATTTAACCACCATAGTGGCATCACCTATAACAGATGTAAAATCTGTTTGAATTTAAGTTTGAATTTAAATTCAAAATTATTTTAAAAGATAATAATAGCTTACCATCCCATCTTATCTTGAATAAAGACGGTTGGTTACCTATCTCTCTATATATTGATCATATCAATATACGTATTATTATGGGAGTAGAAAAGGAGAAGCAAAACGTAAGAGTAATATAACGGATTATAAAAAAAATATTATGAAGAAAGAGTATTATTATGAATTATGAAAAAAATATCATAAAATATTTTATGAAATTTTTTTATCATTTAATTAGTATGTAGTAAACATTTCATAATACCCTTTATATGTTAAGAAAGAAAAAAAAAAAAAATCAGCTCGAGTTTTATAGGACAAAGCTATGTAATTTTGAGGCGCAATAGTGACAAAGCCTGAAGAATATAAAATACAGAATAATCATTATGTAAGCTACTTGTTTATAATAATAGATCCAAATACCTTGATAATTTAATATTTAAGCCTAGTTTGAGAAGATTGAAAAAAGATAAAAAGTCAAAAAATCATTATTCTATTTAAATCACATCATCTTATTTAAGTCACATCACTTCTCTAATACATCACTTCAAACCCAACTCAAACCCAACTCATATTTCATAAAAAGTCAAAAAATACACTTATTTAGTCTTCTCAAACTAGGCCTTAGTATGTAGGGTTTCAGATTTAATATCAATTGATTACGGAGTTATGAATTGACATTTACCCAAACTTTGAAATTCTCACAAACTTCTATGGTTATTGAATGTGATATGTCTTCACTATATTTGATAGAATAGGTGAAGTACAATATGGCTGATGTCAGTTTAAGGTTAAATTAGCTTAGACATAAATGTTATGGTTATTATCACTTATACGAATTAGACACTCAAATGAATTCTTAAAAAAAAAATAGAAGATAAAATAAAAATCCACTAATAATACATGTATCACTTAGAGTAAATGAGCTTGGAGATTTTCGCATGGTTGATATTAGGGGTGGGCGCGGATCGGTTGCGGCCACGAAACCTCCAATCCGCCATCCGTCCGCCAGATTGGCGGATTGAAGAAAATCAATCGCCCTTCCCAAACCAGGCTAAAATAGCCCAGGCTAAAATAGCCAAAAAGCCAAAAAGTCAAAAAGCCAACCCACTTCCCAAACGGAGGCTATGTAAGGTTTCAGATTTAACATCAATTGATTACGGAATTATGAATTGACATTTACCCAAACTTTGAAATTCTCACAAACTTCTATGGTTATTGAATGTGATATGTCTTCACTATATTTGATAGAAGAGGTGAAGTACAATATGGCTGATGTCAGTTTAAGGTTAAATTATCTTAGACATAAATGTTATGGTTATTATCACTTATACGAATTAGACACTTAAATGAATTCTAAAAAAAAAAATAGAAGATAAAATAAAAGCATCCGTCCAAAATGCGGCGGATCGGTTCGGTTCGGTCGGTTTTGGCGGATCGGTATATCCGCTGCTCACCCCTAGTTGATATATCTTGTTCAATCAATCAATTTGTTGATCCATCATCTTTTATCATGCGTGATCACTCACAGCGACAATCCTTTTTTATTGAAGGAAACTTGACGTGATGTCAATGCATGAATTCCCTTTCGTCCCTTGATGAGTAAGCTCCGTAAGCTAACTCTTCTGTTATTGGCTTGTCTCCCTGGTAAATGAATTTTAGGTGCTCCCTTCCTCCTTAAATAAAAACATTCGATCCTCAATGAGAAGGGCTGGATAGAGAAACAAGTGCAATAGGCACCCTGAGTTTACCAACCTTACTGACTGACTCTAAAGCTGTGTTTAGTTGAGAGATTTAAAGAGGGATTAAAAAGAAAAAAAAATATTTAAAATTAAGTGAAATATAAATATATTTTATTTATATTTCATCCATATTTTTTATTTTTCATTCTAAATCTCTCATTCAATCTCTTGACCAAACACAATATCAGAGTTCACACCTTGGGATGGGGGTTAGTAATCAATATAAATATATTTTATTTATATTTCATTCATATTTTTTATTTTTCATTCTAAATCTCTCATTCAATCTCTTGACCAAACACAATATTGATTTAGGCAGGACCTAATATTGATTTATTAGTAATCAATATAAATATATTTTATTTATATTTCATTCATATTTTTTATTTTTCATTCTAAATCTCTCATTCAATCTCTTGACCAAACACAATATCAGAGTTCACACCTTGGGATGGGGGTTAGGTTGCTGCGCCATGCAGGTCCTGTGGGTTGCGTTGACTTTTTATTTATTACAAAAAAATGTATAAAAAAGTAAAAAATAATGTAACTCAAATAAATTAATAAGTTTACTTTTTTTTTTTTAATACATTTCAAAGGAGGCCATAGAATACCATTATAGATACCATATATAACTTAACCTATACATTTAGGCCTAGTTTGGGAAGTTTGAGAAAAGTAAAAAAGTTAAAAAGTTACTCAAAAAGTTAAAAAGTTAATACTATTCACAAAAAGTCAACAATTACGACTGCACAACTCCCAATTCTAATTTTCCTCTACAAACTAATTTTTATAATTTTTTATTATACATTTTTCTATAAAAAATCAAAAAATTAACCCAAATATCCATATTTTTTCTCTCAACTTTTTAGTCCAAAAATACAAAAAGTACACTTATTTAGGACATGCCAACCAACCCCTTACAATGATTTTAATATGTCAATAATTATTACTAGCAGGAGTAGTCAAGTTCTACACTTCTCTCATGAAAAAAAATAGAGAAAGGAAAAAATATGATGAAAAGAAGAAAAGGTAGTGCCTTTACTCAACTATAATTATCTATCACACTCCTACAAAAAGTTTTTTTTTTTTTTCGGATTATTTTAATTACAGAAGACATTAAAGAGTCTATTAATTTGTATAATATGTTTGTGAAAGTAGGTTGGAATGATGGTGGCTCCGTGTGTAAGAGAAATTGCAAAAGTGAGGAGTGCGTAGAGATGGGCAAAAAAAAAAAAAAAAAAAAAAAAAAAAATGAAAAAGCGAAATTCAAATTTACACATTAATTTTAATTTTTACAGTTTTGTGTATATGTAAGCTTTTCAAATTGCTACAATATATAAAGGTTTTAGGGATTAAATTTTCTTTTGTCTAAAAAAGTAAAAATCTTGTTATAAAAGATATTTGAAAATCAATTATTATCGTCACGGGTGTCATCGGTAAAATATTGTTCTGGAAAGTTAAAAAAGTGACTTTTAGAATCTTTTTGAAAATGTTGCCAATAAATAAAATTTTAAGGATGAAAAAATTTGGTGCAAAAAAAATTTAATTTTTTAGACAAATTTTGGTCACAAAAGGATTGTAATTTATTAATAAATGTTTATTTTCGTTATCAAAAATAAATAATGATTTTTTTTAACTAAATATTTCATTCTTAGAAAGTGATTTTGCCTATAAATTTTATATTTAAAAATCCTAATTTATTATATTTTCAAGTTGATAAAACAAGAATGGAAATTCTATTATACACACCTGATAAAAAAAGGTACATATCATGTCACTACAGTAAATTAAGATTTTAAAAATAAAAATTTAGTAACAAAATTAATTTTTAACAAAAAAATATTTTAATCCCCAAAATATCATTATCATATTTTTTAAAAATTTTGTCACGGATTTTTTATTTATTTATTTATTTTACTTTTCGTGGCTGAAATCCGCCTGTTTTTATAACAAAGGTTTCAACTTTTAGGGATGAAAAAGTTGGTTGTTAAAATTCTTAGGCTTGGTTTGGGAAGTGGGTTTACTTTTTGGTTTTTTGGCTTTTTTAGCTATTTTAGCTATTTTAGCCTGGGTTAAAAAGTTTTGTTTGGGAATGACTTTTTGGCTTTTTGGCTTTTTTGACTTTTTTGTGAGAGAAGAGTGTAATGATTATGGGTTGGATGTGATGTTTTGTTTTTTATGGCTAAAATAGCCTATTTTGTCTTTTGTGGCTAAAATAGCCAAAAAAGCCCCCAACCCAACTTGCCAAACGGAGCCTATATACTTTAATGTATGTATCTCTAGTTTCTATCATTGGATCTAAAAATATGAGTCTTAATAATTAATCATACTCACATTAATTCTTAACCAACAGTGATTACTTTGATCACAATCAAAATTATCATATTAAAGTCGTATATTTTAAGACATAAACAAGTATCAAAATATGAGATCTAACCAATTTTGATTTAACAATTTAAGATATGGAGTCACTACTAATTACTATGGCCCTTCGATACAACAACCTTTGTTGAGTTCATTGAGAACTCATTTTCATTATTTGAATAGTTCATTTTATAAAATTTATTGAAAATATTATGCATTCAAAAAATGAATCTGGTTGCGTATCGATAGCAACATGATTGTTACATTTAGTTATTTATTAAAAAAATCTATTCAAAAAATTACGTTTGTTAATTTTTTTAAAGACAAATGTGACTCAATTATATAATTACAAATATTTAATTAATTAATTTTTTTGTATGTCAATACCTCTAATTGATAAACTATATAAAATAAATAATTTAAATCATACTGTGTCAAAGAGCACCACAGTGGCTCCAATCTCAACATTTGCTAGTCACACCAGCATAATCTCAAATCCCACAATATTTCATAATCAACACTAATTTAAATCGTAAGAAGCATAGAACATGGGTGGATGATTAGTGATCTACTGAACTTTTTCAACGAGGTCACCCATATGCCAGACTGCACAAAGCACACAATCACACAAAACCAAAAACCAGATCATAGGCCATACCAGCATGGCCTCCATTACTTTACCCCCAAGAGGAAAATTGCAAACAAGTATTTAAAAAAAGTCTACTTTCCTTCAGTTTTAGATCAGGTTAAGGATATTGTTAAGTTTATAGGGACTCATCATGTGTTTCGTTTCGATAATTTGAACCGTTTAATGTGTAGAATTTATCGAGTATTATATGCTTGTAAAAAATTATATTGATTGCATATCGATAGCTAAGTGATCAAATCAATTTTATATAAAAAAAAATAGACAGTAAAAAAATAAACAGTTGACAGAAATTTAATCTGATGAAACAATTAACGTGATTTTTTACAAATATATAAAACTTAACAAATACTACACATTAAACAATTAAAATTATTAAAACGAAACTCATGATAACCTTTATAGATTTAATAATACCTTCTAATCCCATTTAGAACGGGTGAAAAACCCGTCCCCATTTAAAAATAGCTAAGCCTCATCTCCTAGCCTTTTTTTAACATTATTACCGAACATGCTAATTTTTTCTAGAAGTCAGTGAGGGATGATGAGATGTCATATTTCAAAGATTCTTCATGTGCCCTCCCTTCTCTCTCTCTCTCTCTCTCTCTCTCCTCTCCTTTTCTCTCTCTCATCAAGTTGAACTCCTCCAGCGCCACTATATAAACCTCTCTCATTGATCATCTCTTCATCCCATTTTCTCTTGCTTTTGCTTCATTTTTAGTGTTTTGTGTGCTTCAAGCTACACTATCCCTTCAGGTGAAAATGGCCACAGTTGAGGTAACTCAAACTCCAACAATTTTTATTTTGGAGGTTTGATTAATATAAGATCTAAATTTGCGTACTTCTCTTATAAACTCAACTTGTCTAATCCTCTTAGAGCTCTCTTAGTAAAAGCCCTCTTTCTTCTTAATTTTGTTTTTTTTAACCAACTAGGCATACTCTAATTAGTCACTATGCTTTCCTTAGAGTTTAGTCTCAAGAAGGTTATGGGTTCAATTCCCCTTAAAAGATTGAAGTAAGAGAGTACAAGTACTTAGGTGCTTTGTCGAGGGTGCGGAGATTTTTTCTCATAAATACTAATCTAACAACTAACATTAACCAATAAAAAAAAAAAATTGTTTTCTTTTATTCTACAATTAATCTTTCTGCTAAAAATTTGTTTGTACGATATCGATATTGATTAATTCATAGCCTCCACATAGCTCTTCTTCTTTCTCCCTCCTAACCCAATTCATTAAAACTGTTGTCTTGGATCCAACGATAATACAGGAAATAATATGGAGTCAACTTTAGTAATTTGAATCACTCAAAACAATTCATGGAATCAAAAAAAACCATGCTACTTTAAATAAGAAATTAAGATCAAGATTGCTATTATATAAATAAAGTATATCTTTTGCTCGTTCTTATCTAAAATATCGTTGGATAATCCATCCACCATGCTTGTTATACCCTATTTTCGTGGGATTAATGTGGATAATCCATCCACCATGCTTGTTATACCCTATTTTCGTGGGATTAATGTGGCAAGTTATGAATTTTATTGACAAAAATTATTGAGTCATGTAGGCAATACAAATTACTCAATCCAGTGATATTTTTAAAGTAATAAATCACTTAGATTATGTATTAATTTATTTTTATTTCTATTTTTAAATGATAAGATCAAATTCTGCCAAATCATTCTGTACAAATTTTATGTTTAGTTTTTTTGGGTGTATTAAGCTGCATAAGCACTATTAATCTCGAGTTTGTAGATGTATATATATATTTACTATAACTAGTTCTTCAGTAGATGTGTAGTTAATATGATTTGTATCAATCTAACAATCTAATTACCATTTTTGAAGGAAAGAAATTAGCATTTCACTAATTATTCCCTTATTATTGGATCATTATTCAGGTTGTGTCAGCTACATCAGCACTTTCAGAGGAGAGCACTAAAGAGGAGCCAACCAAGGCTGAAGAGACAACAACCACAGAAGAGGCAGTGGCTCCAACACCACCAACAGCGGCTGAGCCACCAGCAGAAGAAGAGAAGGTAACAGAAACAGCCGCCGCACCAGAGGAACCAGCTGCTCCAGAACCCGAAGCTCCGGCCGCTGAAGTTGAGGCCAAGGAGGAGAAGGCTGTGGAAGAAGTAGCTGAGGTGGTGGCAACCGAAGAAGAGCTGGTTGTAGAGAAGAAAGAAGAGGTGAGTACTCCTAAGGTGGCACCAGAGCCAGTTGAGGAGGAAGTAAAAGAAATTACAGAGTCTGTCAAGGCACCCGAGCCGGTGATTGAAGCTCCTAAAGATGAAGTTGTTGAAAAGGAAGAAGAAAAACCAGTTGAAGCTGAACAGAAAGTTGAAGCAGAAGCAACGGCTGAGAAAACTGAGTAGTAAAAAGCTTATGGAAGTGTTTTGCTTTGGCTTTTAGTGAAAGGTTTGTGCATGTAGTAAAGGGCATGTTAGGTTTTCATCATGTTGTTGTGTTAAAGTTAAGAGTTTGGTCCAATAAGGGTAGTTTGGTAATATGGGGCTTGGAATCTAGAAAATGAATGGGACCCATGTGGATCCCACTTGTATCGTATGTAGCCAATGCCGACCTGCCACGTGGAAAGATGTATGAGAGGGATTTATTTTGATACGTGCCACATGGGGCATGGTTATTGGTTTTGAGACGGTCTGGTTAGGCCTGTAATGATGCTTGTATGTTGATACACAAGATGTGTTATGTTATTTTGGATTATTATATATGATGTTGTAGCACTTAATTAACCCCCCCTAATTATTAATAAGATTGATTGCATATGTTTACAAATATTCATTTGTGTAAAATCACCCAATATATATGCATAAACAATATTCAACGATTAACCATTCAAAAAAGTTCATCAACACTAAAGTTGTGTTAGGGATGAATTTAAGATTCTAATATTGGAAGGCAAAGATACATATAATTGTAAATTAAAAAATTTTCTCAAATTTTATTAAAACATAATATCCCCTATTCTTAATTAAAAAAACGATTTGTGTTTGGATCAACATATCCTGCATAGCTATAGACATCGTTCTCTCCTTCTACCAATTCAAGTGATTACAAATCTACTCTTTTATACACCTAAACAATTCATGTTTTAATCACCTAATAATTGATTAGTCGACCAAACTCAGTTCGTTTGCAATCCTAACTTTAAGAAATTACATTATGCTACTATTATTATTACTATTATTGATATAATTGTATAGTATTTAAAAGTAAAAAATAAACATTCATTTAAACAAAAAGTGAGAATTAATTTTCAAAGGACAGTTCCAAAATCTTATCGTTTCATTAACCCCTAATTTCATGTATCCTTTTGTATGTGTCATGACTGCGCATGTATTAATGTATAGAAACAATTTGATCAAGTCAAACATTCATGAATGCCTATTATTTTCTTTTTGTTAACTTGTACAACTATTATCTCACATAAATAGATTCTTGTTACAACCATGCATAACATTTTTTTTACTATTTTGCATGTAAACTTTTCCCAACATTTGCCTATAAAAGATCGAAATCACACCTTTCCATAAGCACAAAAAGTGAATCAAAATGGCTCTTTCCAAGATTTCACTAGCCATTGTTTCCTTCATGGCCTTGACCATGGCCCACCACTCCCTAGCCCAAAATTCCCCACGGGACTTCCTTGCAGCGCACAATGCTGTTCGAGATCAAATCGGAATCAAGCCTCTTGCATGGAACAACACCGTAGCCGCCTATGCCGAGAACTATGCTAAATTGAGGAGTGCTGACTGCAACTTGCAACATTCAAACGGCCCATACGGGGAAAACATTGCGGAGGGCTCAGGTGAATTTACAGCGGTGGATGCGGTGAAAATGTGGGCGGACGAGAAACCAAAGTATGACCACAATTCGAATTCATGTGTTGGAGGAGACACTGCAGGATGCCTACATTACACTCAAATTGTTTGGCGCAACACAGCACAAATTGGTTGTGCTAGAGTTCAGTGTCAGAATGAATGGTGGTTTGTCACTTGTAACTATTATCCACCGGGAAATTATGTGGGTCAACGTCCTTACTAAGATGTTTTTTTTTGGCTTACAAACGGATGTACTACGAAGCGATGAAACTTTGAAATCTGAAACATAACTCATTTGAGTAATATTAAGGGATGCCTATGTTACACTCAAATTGTTTGGTGCAGCACAACCCAAATTAGTTGTGCTAGAGTTTAGTGTCGGAATGAATGGTGGTTTGTCAATTGTAACTATTATCCACTGAGAAATTATGTGGGTCAACGTCCTTACTAAGATATTTTTTTTTGTTTTTTTCCCCCCTTATTTTTTTGTCTTACAAACGGATGTACTACAAAGTAATGAAACTTTCACTACAAGAAAAGTGAGCATAAAATACGGAACTTTTTGCGATGGTGTGTATACCGTCGCAAAAAGTGGTCTTTAGCAACGACATATGAAGCTGTCTCAAATAATGTTTTCTGCGACGGCAGTTTCCCCGTCGTTAATAAGCACACAACAAAAAGTCACTTAAATACGGAAGTATTCGCGACGACACTATGTACCATCTGTAGACGTCCCCGAACGTCCCGGGAGGGAATCCCGTTTTGTTCATTAGGGCTGACTACAGTTTGGACTCAATGTCACGGTCTTGTATCTAATCTCGCGGAGCACAATGCAAGACCGATGAATCATCAAAGAGTCCAAATCCGGTAAATTGTTTTGAAAAACTAATTTTTAGAAAGAAGTGCTAAACATGGACTACTTTGCCAGATGTAGAATCACCACCTAAATATTTTATTTTGAGAGAATTTAGGAAACCCTGGCTCGTGCCTAAGGCCACGTGTCTGTCATCACCAAAGTTGCCTCGGCTCGGAAACTTGGGTACGATTAGGGAAGGTCACTTCGTGAGCACCCCCACTCGCCTGATTAAAGATCAGCCTCTACTAACCATGTTATCGAGTTTTGAAAACATTATGTGCTCTTATTCCGGCTATTAGCCTAGAATTACTATGTGATGCACACAACATACAAGTATAGACTGGATCGTTTGAGTTGGAACAAAACATTTCATGTTTATTTATTTGAAAGATGGTTTGATGGTGCTACTCGCAAGTAAGCTAAGACGTGGATTTGCCACCCTCAAGTGGGCTTAAGAAAACATGATTTTGCCACTCTCAAGTGGGCTTAAAACTCTCAATTGGTGAATCAATCCTAACTTTAAGAAATTACATTATGCTACTATTATTATTACTATTATTGATATAATTGTATAGTATTTAAAAATAAAAAATAAACATTCATTTAAACAAAAAGTGAGAATTAATTTTCAAAGGACAGTTCCAAAATCTTATCGTTTCATTAACCCCTAATTTCATGTATCTTTTTGTATGTGTCATGACTGCGCATGTATTAATGTATAGAAACAATTTGATCAAGTTAAACATTCATGGAACTTCAGATCTGAAGAAGAATGCCAAAAGAAATCAATGTTAAAAAAATATATGACGGCATTTTTTCAACAACGTCGCTAAATATCGAGATCGACGTAGATGAATGGATGCAAACATGCGAGCATAAGTATGCTAATTGAAACGTGCCCTAAACTAACCATCATAAGCTGGTAAATAAAAGGGAGAAAAACGTGGGGTTGGAAAGCATGCATCATACACACGCGCACACTTATTACAACATTGCCCTTCTCGGAGGGTCTGAATGAATAGTACAGAATAAACTAGCTAATCTAAGCTAATTAAACTAATTATTACACAACATTAATTAATTAACGAATTAACTAAGTAAGGAAACTAGCATGCAAATTAAACAAAATGGACTACCTCAGCTCTGTTCCAAATGATAGGGATGCATGCATGCTCAAGTCGCCTTGTCGGGAAATCCATCGCGATGCCCCGATTTGCCTCTATTTGCAACTGGTCTCAGAACACTATATAAAGCTCCAGAAGGCTGCTGACCAGTTTTTGCTCCTGGTTTCCAGTTTGCTGCAACAGAGAGCGAGAAAGGGGCATGGCAAAGTATTTTCAACATATGTGTGCATGACCACTCTCTCCATCATTGCATAAGCTCCAGGGATTGTAGTCCTCGATCCTTGTGCCACCAATCACGCATCTCGATGCATGACGGCCGAGGAGTCGGATTGCACGACTCAATGTAAAATGAATGCACATATAAACACAACAAGGCCTAAACTTCATCATGGGTAATCCGGAGTGTCGGCGATCGAGAATTGAGGCACGTTTCGTCACTTGGAGTACGAAATGTCCCTCGTTTCCTGTGTTTGGACTAAACCCTATTCTAAACACAATGCAATATACATGACATACACAATACGACTAGCATGCAACCCTAAACGCAATGCAACCTAATCATGCTAGCATGCGAGGGATGATTATGCAAACATGCAACTAGCATATACAATGCTATGAACTAAGAATGGCATATTCAATGCACATGAACTATATGGCATATGCAATGCACATACGAAGATGGACATGCACGAAGACATGAACACGGCATACACAATGCGACGATCAAGCATGCGACAACATGGATATGGCATACATAATGCAAGATGGACTTAAACTAAAATGAATGGGCCTCAGCCACACTCAAATTAGTAGCCATACATGATGAAAATGAAGTAACAACACACATGCAAACATGCACAAATGCAAGGGACCAAACCTAAGGCACAAAGTGCAACTCCACCAAAGCATGGTAAGCATGAAATATGATATACAATCACATATTTTTCAGCTCTAAAATGGCATGCAAGATGGTCCTGAATCATGTAAACACCTCACACAATGCATGCTAGATGGCCCAAATACCGAAACTAGTGAAGTGGATTACACTATAGGCATGCAAAGCAATACTCAAATGGCCAAACTAGCCCCAAACAGTCCCTGTGCAGGCCAAAACAATAGCAAATATGGACTAAAATGATGGCTCGCAAAGTATGGAAATGAAACTCATGCAATAGTCCAAAATTGAAGTATTCATGCATAACTCTCAAACACATTTAAAGAGTGGAAAACATGGGAATATGGCATACATATAAGCTCTGAAATATGATTCACAATGATGCCAAAACATAGAAACACCTCAAAATATGCATGCAATAGGCTTCAAAACTTAAAGCTAGACAAGGGTATTGAACTACAACCATGCATAGAAACCATAATTCGACCATGAGACCCAAAAAAAGAGCTAAGACAGTCCAAAACATGCACAAAATCAGTTTAAGGCATGGCCAAAAGTGCAAGAATCAAAGGCCAAAATAGCATGCAATGTAAGTTAGTAAAGAGGATTTGCACTACAAGCATGTAAAGCAATCAAGAGGCCACTAAACTAGCAAAATTTAGAGGTATGACATGCCAAATAAAGCCCAAAAACCTACTGAAACATGGTTAATGCATGCAAGAATGAGATGCTCCTTTGATATGCTATGAAGAGGGTTATTCTACACATGCAAGATGGACATCCAATATGGAAAAACAAGCTCTGGACAGAGTCTATGTAGGTCCTAAAACTCATCAAAAATGGCCTGAAACATGGCTTGGAAGCATGCAAATAAGGGCTCCTTTGTAAGGCCAAAAATGCTAGAAAACAAAACACGGAGAGAGAGGGTCACCCCTCTCTGATTTTGGCACTCAAAACAGTATGCTAGCCACTGAAAATCCACTGGATTTCAGTGGCTAAAAATCCAAACAAAGGCCAACACAAATGCTCTAAGGCATGGCTCAAAACAAGATAAAATGAAGCATGCAAGGGGGTAGATGACCCCCAACAGAAAAATGATCTTAAATAAACATGTTAAGGGCCTCAAAATAAGACTTTTTTTAGTTTACACCAAAGCTCAAATATGCTTGCAAGTATATCTAAAAGATGAAGCAAAATAAAGCCTTAAAAGGAAGAAAGTGTGTTACCCTTGTAGCACAAAAGGACCAGCAACCTCTGGACCACAAAGACAGCCTCTCAACCTCTGAAAATGGCCTCCAAGATGCTTAGAGTGATGGTGGAGGGGTTAGGTTGGGAGATGGTATGCAAAGGTGCAAGAACCATGCACTTTTTCAGCTTGGATGTAGAGACATAGAGGGAGAAGTCTTGTATGCCTTAGACAAATTTTTTTTTTAACCCTCTACAAGGAAGGGGAGCCTTTCCTTTATAGACAAGAGGGACTAAAGCTTCTCCTAGAAGCTTAAAACCAAGGGCAAACATCCTCCATACACGTGTATGGAGGATGCAGTCTGTGCCTCCTAGCTGGCACAACTAGAATCAACTCACTAAGACAAAACTGATGGGAGCTGGCCGACCAGTTCAAGTGGTCGGCTGACCACTTGCCCTGGTCAGCCGACCAGGATCAAAAGGTTCAAGTGGTCGGCAGCCTCCCATGGTGGTCTCCACATGAAATGCAAGCAAGTGGTATGATGGGAGACTAGTAAATGTAGCCCTAAAACCAAGAAGACCAGCTTCCTATCAAGAAAATCGGCCGGTGAAGAGAAAGGTGGTCTCCAAGGAGAAAAGGTGGTCTCCCATCCTTGTACCACCTTCCAAATAATGAAAACAGGGTCCATGCCAAAAATGAACCAAGACGGATGCAAAACGAGGGTTTGAGGGCCAAAACGCGCAGCCGGGTGCCCCAAAAACTGACTGTTAAGCATCGAAAGTGGCGTGCGACCACGAAGGTGGTCTCCTGGCCCATAGTGTCCCTCTAGAGAGAGGAAACAATGTGTGTGCCAAAAACTGGAGCAAACGGAGAAAGTTAAGCGGTCCCGAACCGAGGTGTACGGCCGACGGCTTCGAAAATCGGAAACTGGTCTCCAAATGGGAACAGTGGTCTACGACCACGAAAAGTAGCCTACCACTGAGAGATGGTCTACGAGACCTCTCCCTTCCTTCGGGAAGAGAAAACAGAACCTGGTTTGCAAACCAAGGCAAAACACAAAAGAGTCCCGAAGTCTGGAGACAAGGCTCTCAGCCGAGACTCTGTAACTTTAGAACGAGCACAACATGCGCAATTATCAAGCACTCAATCGATGACGTCTGAGTCTTAAGATCGGTCAAAAATGGGGTGTCTACACTGTCGCAAAAACTTTTTGTTGAGACGGGTGAAATTTACCGTCGCAAATAGTGGACTTTGTGACAAGAATTCTTTGTCGCAAAAAAAACCCTTATTAAAACGACATCGTTTTATAAATGGATTTGATCATTTGTGACGGTTTTTCCATGCCATCGCAAATAGTACCGAAAATTTCACCTCCCTCCTTCAGCTGAAATGGCGCTCAATCAAATTCCCTAAAATCCCCAATATCGCTAACACCTTTCTCCCTCAAAACCCCCAAAATCCCTAACACCATTCTCCCTCAAAACCCCCAAAATTCCTAAATCAAGTTCTTGTATCACAATCATAGAGACGAGTTCGACGACGATCTCTCTCCGTCTCTCGACAAGCGACGATGGTGACGGCTAGCGGTGTTCGAGTTCACTGACGATCATAGTGACGACGGCGAGTGTTCACCGACGATCTCACTCGTGACGAGCGACGACAGCTGGCGGTGGTGCGGCGACGGCGTGTTACGATCTCTCTCTCTCTCTCGCGCGCGCGCGCGCGAGCTCAGTCAGGTAGGTGATGGATCTGTGTTTTGTTGAATTCAATCTCTAGTTGAGATCGGAGCATATGGAGAGTGTCTATCTATTCTGTTGATATTTGCTATCTTGATTTGCCAATGAATTCAATTCGTTAGTATTTTCCATTTTTTAGTAAACATGGAAGTCAAGTAGTCAAACATTTTGTAGGAAATTGATAACTCGTCTTTAACTGATTAGCACAGATTAAAACAAAAAAAATATAAATAAAAAATAAAGATCAATTTGGGATATTTATATTCACTTTTTTCAAATTCTTCTGGACCTGACTGCTGTGGTTTGATATGTAAGGCTACAGAGGGACTCACAGTTGAGGGAATATTGGAGAATCGATCAAAGATAAAACCTGTTATTTTGGAAGCATGGGCTGAGAATAGGGATGCTTTAATAGAACTTTTTGGAAGGTTGAGGGATGAATGGATGGACAACGACTTAGCTACTTGGACTGGTGCAAATAGGTAACTTTCCTTAATTATTTGTATTGACATTGAGATGCTATCAAAATTTACAATAGTTCTAATAAATCCGTTTGAAACTTTTTTTTCTTGAATGTTAATTTCCGAAACTCTTGCAAACGAATGATTTTTGTAGATAAAATGAAAGGGATAATAGAACTAGCAAGTCTTGGACCGAAGAGTCCTAAGTACCATAGGATTTGGTGATTTATTGCTTTCCCTTCTAACATGCTAAATATGAATCATAAGAGACAAACAATTTTTCAAGAGATATTCTGTAAGGCCAAGCTTTATCTAGAAATATTCTTAACCCAGTTTCAACAAAGATTGGTGCCACATATAATGGCTAATAATCTAGATTTAAACAATTTAGCTGGAAGCTAATGCTTCAATATATTCCTTAATATAGATTTTTGTACCAGAATTGAAGTAAACATGTGATTTGGCTTTTAGCAGTAATTATTTCAGGCTAAAGAGACCAAAATGATAATGATAGTTTGTGAATCTGCAAAATTTTCTCGTCTTTTTACTTTATGCCATATACCAAACCTGAAATATGTATGTGTCACATGGTAGTGAAGAAAGAAATGATGTGCACATTGCTTGCTTGTTGCTATGAAGTAACAAACAGTTGAATTAGCATACTTGAAAATTCATCTTTGAGTCAAGCAAGAGTGTTGAATGGAGAAGTATATTATCATGTGTTATATATATAAGAGCATATTAGCTCAAAATAAGTGAGGACTTACTTCAAAGATTCTGACAGACTAATGCACCTTTAACTTATTACTGTGACCTGTCCAACATTGGTTAGTTTTAAATTGATGAACATATTGTAAACCAATTACGAACTATCTGAGGATAACATTTGGCCCAATAGCTCAGGCCCTTGGTTGTTTCCTCACTAATCGGGATTCAAAGCCCACCAATCCCCTCTTCTCTTAGGATAATTAATATGTGATATTATGTCTTGTAATTATATTTTGACCCTTACATCTCATTATGACTCTTACATTTTTTGTAATTATGTTTTTTCCTAGGGCATATTTGTTTTGCATGTGAGATGTATATCTCCCAGTAAGTTTGCCTGAAGCAAATTAATAGTGGGAAACACATATGCATATGGAAAATGACTGGCATTTAAATATATTTATATATATTGTTGAGAAGATTACAAAAGAAGTGAAGTGTGCAATTGAGGGAAGTATAGATGATGGATAAGAGTTGGATTGATTTTCCAAATAGGATGTCGAGGGAATATATTAATGGGATTGATCAATTCCTTGTGTTTGCCTACACCAATGAGGTTGAAGGTTCGATGATTAGTTGTTCGTGTAGAAAATGTGAGAATCGATACCATCTTGTACGAGAGGGTGTACGGGAGCATCTGATTTTGAATGATTTTTTTAAAAAAGTACAAATATTGGATTAATCATGGGGAATCTTACGTATCTCTGCATGGTAATCAAGAGAATGAAACATTGGCTAATTTAGACATTGGGGACGATATGGTTGGAATGATATAAGGGGCTATGGAAAATCCACATGCCAGTACAAGTATTGAGGGTAATGAACCACAGGGGCCTGAACCCCATGCATCTGAACCCCAGCTCGGTCCAAATGCAGAGATTGCAAAGTATTTCAAACTTCTTCAAGATGCACAAAGTGAATTGTATCCGGGTTGTCAGAAGTTCACATCTTTGTCATTCATTATTCGACTTCTACATCTGAAGGTGCTTAATCAGTGGACAGACAAGTCTGTTGACATGTTGCTTGAGTTATTGAATGAGGTGTTCCCGTTGGGTGTGAAACTCCCGGACTCATATTATAAAGCTCAAAAGGTCACAACAGATTTGGGCATGAGAGAGTCAAATCCTAACCTCACACCCCTTTTTGGACCAAAACTATCTTGATCAAAAGATTTTGAGACCCTGAAACCCTCTCTTTCAACATATTTTGAAAATTATTCTGCGATGTTCTGACGCTCGCATTTTGTTAAATGTCGCACTTTTCGGTAAACCGAGCGAGGACAAAGTGGAAATGAATGAAGGAGAGATGAACTCTTTTGAAAAATCTTTCAAAACACCATGTTTAGGGGTTTGGAGTTGAAGAAAAGAGGAGAGGAGAGAAGAAAACAAGGTTGGGAGAAGTTCGGCATGGATCCGGGTAGGACCGAATCTGCGCGGCTTCACGGAAACTGGCATAACGTTTTCCACAGGAGGAATTTTAATACAAGGTTTGCTCCATTGGAAAGATAACTTCTGGGGCTTCAATTTGAACACTTGAATGGCTACCATTGGACTTCCCAATCACCGCCGGCCACCTTTCTTTCCGGTAGAACCATTTTTTGTTCTAAAAAGTAGCAGGCCAGCCAGAAAATCTAGCAGGTCGGCCACCTATTTTGCGAATGGCCTTTTTTGCCCTTTTGAGCTGGTCGGCCATGATCCTTGTCCCAAGTGCATTCCAGCCATGTATTTTGTTTTGCACTTCACCCATGTCCGAGAGTTTGGCCTTTTGGAGGGGAAACTTGAATTTGAAATTTCCCCCCTTTTCTCCACTCCTTTGTCTATGAAACCAGCCCCTTCCCTTTAATTTTAAGGGTTACAAAAATTGGTTCTAAGCCTCTTGCATTCAATCCCTCTTCCCTTCTATTCCAAATATCAAAACCCTTTTGTTCTTGGACCATTCCTACACCCTTTACTCTACAACCCATAGCACCCCTCCTCCTCACTCCATTCCAGCAGCTTGAAGGCCATTTCCAGAGCTTAAGAGTCTCCAAACTTGGTCCAAAGGCTGTCAAAGATTGGTTCTTCAAGGGTAAGTCTTTTTTTTCTCTTTTCTTGCTTTATTTTGATCTATATTCTAGCTCCTTGTGATCGCATATTTGGGCTCCGACCCTAACTGAAAATAGTCTTATTTTAAGCTTTGTTTCATGTTTGATTAAGGGCTTCTCCCTGTTTGAGGCTTCTTTTTTACACTTTGTGTTAAAAGCCTCTTTTAGGCCTCTTTCTTGCATAGTATTTTAGGCCTATTTGTAAATTGTTTTGAGCTTTGCTATAAACTGTGAGTTGCCTTATTTTGAGCCTCTCTTCAACTTTGTTGAAGGGCTCTTTACTTTTTGAGACTTCCTTCTATCACTTGCCTCTTTATCCCTCTTTTGGCCCCTTTGTTTGCATGTTTTTTAGCTCCTTGTGCTTGTATTTTTGGGCTCCGACCCGAACTGTAAAGAGTCATATTTTGACCCCCTCTTCATGTTTGATCAAGGGTCCTTTGCTTTTTGAGGCTCCATTTTTGCTCTTTGTGTTTAAACCCTCTCTTTAGGCCTTATTTTGCATAGTATTTTAAGCTTGCATGTGCACTGTTTTGGACTTGGTCATAAACTGTAAAGTGAATTATTTTGAGCCCCTATTCAACTTTTTTCAAGGGCTCTTGGCCCATTAGGGCCAGCAGCTGCTACTTGCTTCATTATCTCTCTTTTGGGGCCATTTTTGCATGTTAACTTAGCCCTATTTGTGTTCACTTTTTGGCCTTGCTTAAAACTGTAAATATGCTTGTTTTGGGACTGTATTAATTCTTTCTTCACACTTCATGTTCGAATAATGCATGCTTTGCATAGCCATAGGTCATTCCATGTACCTAATTTCATGTTTCGGGTCTCATTCCATGTATCGGGTGCCATGTTTCCATGTTCTGGGGCCGTTTTGCATCATATTTTGCTACTGAGATTTGCATGCTAGTATGCCATATTCCATGCCTTGCCATGTCTTGTTAGAGTAGCATTTGGTGCCTTAGGGTCGATCCTCGGTTCGCGTGCACGTGGGCACGCATTTCGAGTTTTCTCATTTTCATCGTATGGCTACTGATGTGAGTGTGGCTGAGGTCCACTCATGTTGGTGTAAGTCCATTATGCATTGTGTATGCCATTTCATTTCATAGCATTGCGTATGCTAGGTTGCATGTTAGAGCATTGTGTATGCCTTGTTACCTCGTGCATCGTGTATGCCATTTCATAGCATTATGCATGCTAGGTTGTATATTAGTCGCATTCATGCATGTCATGCATATTGCATTGTGCTTGGGATAGGAGTTAGCCCGAGCACGGACTGTCCTCAGTTCGTTCCTCTGCATGCCATCTCATTAACTTAGCCGTCTTGGATGACATAAACAACCTCTGCAACCTTGGCTTTAAAGGAAAATACCTCATTTGTTTTGCAGCTATTCGTTTGCCACGTTGTTTAGGACCATTTGAACCACCATCACCATTTGATTTCCATTTTGAGCTGTTTGTATTGACACATTTATCAAGATTGGCATCCTCGTTTCGAAACAACATGCAACTGTTGGGACATGCATCCCACGTCTCATACGTTGAAGCCCAAATCTGTTGTGACCTTTTGAGCTTTATAATATGAGTCCGGGAGTTTCACACACAACTGTAGAAGTCCCCCGAACGCCCGGGAGGAACGAGTCCCCCGTTCCGTTCGATATTGGGCTCACTACAGTTCAGACTCTAAAATTGTCACGGTTCTAAATCTGAACCAAAGAGTCCAAATCCGGAAAATCATTTTGAGAAAATAGATTTTGAAAGAAGTGCCAAACACAGACTGCTTTTCCAGATACAGAGTCGCCACCTAATATTTTGTTTTTGGGAAATTTAGGAAACCCTGACTCGTTTGCCTAAAGCCACGTGTCCGTCATCACCAAAGTTGCCTCGGCTCGGGAACTTGGGTACGATTGGGGAAGGTCACTTCGTGAGCACCCCCCTTGCCCGATCAAAGATCGGCCTCTACTAACCATGATATCTATTTTTGAAAACATTGTGTTTCTTATTCCGGTTATTAGCCTAGATTTACTATGTGATGGCACAGTATACAAGTATAGACTTGGTCGCCTGAATTGGAACAAAACATTTCATGTTCGTTTGTTTGAAAATGGTTTGATGGTACTACCCGCAAGTAGGCTAAGACGTGGATTTGCCACCCTCAGGTGGGCTTTAGAAAATATGATTTTGCCACTATCTAGTGGGCTTTAAAACTCACAGTGAATGAATTGTTCCAATCCAAATAACCCAACCTTCACCCACAAGCATTCAGGATGTTATATCACATAAGCATAATAGTCTCATGGTAAGCATGCTATCATGGCAGTCACTCACACGCATACAATGATGCTAAAGCATAAAACTTACCGAGTACTCCAAGCCAAACAGAAACTAATTAGAAATCCATGCATGATCCTAATTATACAGAAATGCCTAATGCAACACATGCAAAAGTGCAACTATAGCAGGCTCGGCTATTCTAGACATGGCATATGAAATACTACAACTAACATGTATTCAACTTGGAATTGAAAATTCAATGCAGTTAGTATGATGCGTCGAGCCCGGTGCATGCAAGACAGATGAATGAATGCAAACATGCTATCATACTGTATGCTAATTGAAACATGTCCTAATCTAACCATCATAAGCGGGTAAATAAAAGGGAGAAAGACGTGGGTTGGAAGACATACATCACACGCACACACACACACTTATTATAATATTGCCCTCGTGCAGAGGTCAAAAGAATAATACAGCCCGAATAAATAATTACAGTCCAAAAATTACAAAACCTAATTAATTAACAAATTAAATTAAGAAAGCAATAAATTGGCATGCAAGCCAGGGACTGCCTCAAATCTGCTCCGGATGATGAATGATGCATGCTTGAGTCGCCTTGTGCGAAAATCCACTGCGATGTCCGGTTTGCCTCTGTTTGCAATTGTTCTCGGGATGCGCGCTAAGCTCTGGAAGGCTGCTGACTCTTGATTTGCTGTAACAGAGAGCAAGAAAGGGGCATAGCAAAGTATTTTCACATATGTGTGCTTGACTACTCTTCAGGGAGTGTAGTCCTCGATCCTTGTGCCATCAATCACGCATATCGATGCATGATGGCCGAGGAGTCGAATTGCACGACTCAATATGAAATGAATGCACATATAAATACAACAAGACCTAAACTCCATCATGGTAATCCGAAGTGTCGGTGACTGGGAATTGAGACACGTTCCGTCACTCGAAGTACGAAACGTCCCTCGTTTCTCCCGTGCTTA
>NW_021026189.1:1315804-1398346 GCF_004153795.1 Camellia sinensis
CATGTACCAATTATGCATGCTTTGTATAGCTGTAAGCCATTTCATGTACCTAATTTTGCATTTCGGGAGAAATTCCATGCATCGGGTTGGGGAGGTAGTTGTTTCGGGGCTGTTTTGTCCCTCATTTTGCTACTGATTTTTGCATGTTTGCATATCATATTCCATGTCTTTGCCATGTCTCATTAGAGTGGCATTTCGGTGCCTGAGGGTCGGTCCTCGGTTTGCGTGCACGCGTGCATGCATTTCGAGTTGTCTTGTTTTCATCTGATGGCCTCCTATGTGAGTGTGGCTGAGGCTCACTCATGTTGGTATATGCCCATTTGTCATTTTCATGGGGGTGCTCACGAAGTGACCTTCCCCAATCGTACCCAAGTTCCCGAGCCGAGGCAACTTTGGTGATGACGGACACGTGGCCTTAGGCAAACGAGTCAGGGTTTCCTAAATTTCCCAAAAACAAAATATTTAGGTGGCGACTCTGTATCTGGAAAAGCAGTCTGTGTTTGGCACTTCTTTCAAAATCTATTTTCTCAAAATGATTTTCCGGATTTGGACTCTTTGGTTCAGATTTAGAACCGTGACAATTTTAGAGTCTGAACTGTAGTGAGCCCAATATCGAACGGAACGGGGGACTCGTTCCTCCCGGGGCGTTCGGGGGACGTCTACAGTTGTGTGTGAAACTCCCGGACTCATATTATAAAGCTCAAAAGGTCACAACAGATTTGGGTTTCACGTATGAGACGTAGGATGCATGTCCCAACAGTTGCATGTTGTTTCGAAACGAGGATGCCAATCTTGATAAATGTGTCATATACAACAGCTCAAGATGGAAATCAAATGGTGATGGTGGTTCAAATGGTCCTAACAACGGTGGCAAACGAATAGCTGCAAAACAAATGAGGTATTTTCCTTTAAAGCCAAGGTTGCAGAGGTTGTTTATGTCATCCAAGACGGCTAAGTTAATGAGATGGCATGCAGAGGAACGAACTGAGGACAGTGTCTTAGGCATCCTACAGACTCCTTTGCATGGAAAGATTTTGACCGTCGGAATATTGACTTTAGTAATGATTACCGAAGTGTAAGGCTTAGCTTAGCATCTGATGGTTTTAACCCATTCAGGACGATGAACATAGTTCATAGCACTTGGCCTGTTGTACTCATTCCATACAACTTGCCGCCATGGATGTGTATGAAGCAACCATTTCTAATTTTATCTGTGCTTATTGACGGCCCGAAAGGACCTGGTGACAAGATTGATGTCACGACCCGAACCCGCCCCCGTGGGTTAAGGACGTAACCGGCCAGTAATCATGAGATTACGAACTATGGAATGACGGTGTCTCCACATTTGATGCATCAACAAATCAAATGTTTCAAATACATGCAGCTTTACTGTGGACAATTAGTGATTTTCCTGCATATGCAAACTTGTCAAGATGGAGCACTAAAGGCGAATATGCATGTCTTTGTTGTAATAGGAAAACTACATCATGTTGGTTGAAGCATAGTAGGAAACAATCATACTTGGGTCATCGCAGATTTTTACCTAGTAGCCATAAATTCCGAAAGGATAAAGTATCATTTGATGGTAGTCGGGAAGTCAGATTCAAACCAAAATTGTTGTCTGGAACTGAGATGCTGCTAAAATTAGAATCTGAGGGTATTTTAACCCAATACAAGAGGGATGACCTTAAGGAGAGGCATAGGAGACAAGTAGAGAAGGAGAAAGCTAGACATCGCACCCATAGTTGGAAGAAAAAAAGTATCTTTTATGAATTGCCATATTGGGAGCACAATCTAATAAGACACAACCTCGATGTGATGCATATAGAGAAGAATGTTTGTGACAATGTGTTGTGGACAATATTAGAGGCTGTAGGAAAATCGAAGGATGGTGTTAATGCTCGGCGTGATTTACAAGAAATGAATATTAGAAAACCCCTACATTTGCAGTTAAGAGGGTCGAATAAAGCTTATTTACCACCAGCACAATTCACGATGACCAAGGATGAGAAAGATTTGTTCTTGAAAGTGTTGAAGGAAGTTAGAGTTCCCGACGGGTATTCATCCAATATATCACGTCGTGTGCGCTTACATGATAGAAGTATTGGGGGTCTTAAGAGCCACGATAGTCATATTCTGATGCAACAACTAATTCCATTGGCTATTCGAAGATTGTTACCGAAGAATGTAATTGAACCTTTGATTGAATTGAGCAATTTCTTTAGACAATTGTGTTCCAAAGTGAATCATGCGACGGATTTGCAATATATTGAAGATAGTATCGCCGTAACACTTTGTCATTTAGAGAAAATATTTCCTCCTACTTTTTTTGATATAATGGAGCACTTACCTATACATCTAGCTGACGAAGCATTATTGGGTGGAGCGATTCAGTTTCGATGGATGTATCTAATTGAGAGGTATCTTCTTACTTTGAAGCAATATGTATGTAATAGAGCTCATCTAGAAGGTTCAATTGCTAAAGGATATCTTATGGAAGAATGCACGAATTTTTGTGCACAATATCTCAATGATGTGGAAACCAAATCTAATCGACCCGTGAGGAACTACAGTGGAATGATAATCTGGGTCGTGTTGTTGGTGAAAGCACAAGCTTTTATCTAGATAATACTTCTTGGGTACAAACTCATCGGTATATCTTATTCAATACAAGCACGGTTCAACCATTCATAAAGTAAGTTATGTCACTCACTCAATATTTTATTATGTTTCATTGAATGTTGAACCAAATTTTTTTTTTTTTGGATAAAATTTCAATCTACACAGCAAACACCTCGAAGAACTTAAGGTCAAAATGCCTCGTGTTGACGATCATCAGCGTCGGCGTAAACATTTTGAAACTTTTCACATTTAGTTCAAGGAACATGTATGTATTTAAATCTACAGATTCTATTTACCTAAGTCAAAGTACATTTTAAATTTTACAATTTTTTTTTTTAAATAGGTTCAAATTTTGCGAAGGACTAGTGATGTCACATTTTCTGAAGAGATTATTGTATTAGCAAATGGTCCTCATAACCTGGCAAGGAGGTTCAACGGATATATAATGAATGAGTTTCGGTATCGAGTAAAGGCCATGGATGACCGTCGAGCCACACAAAATTGTGGTGTAACTTTGATGGCAGATGCCATAAGTTATGCTAGTCGGAAAGACAAGAATCCTCGTGTGGGGTCTGTGTACTATTATGGACAATTGACAGATATTGTTGAGATTCAATATTTCAATGAGGAGAAGCATATGTTGTTTAAGTGTGATTGGATTGACAACATTCACGGGAAGATACAAGATGTCTTCAATTTCACGTTGGTCAACTTCAATCATTTGTTGTACTGAGATGATCGAATTACCAATGAACCTTTCATCTTGGCATCCCAAGCAGAGCAAGTTTGGTATGTTGCAATAGTGGTGAAGATGTCTTAAAGAGGTTTATTTGATATGAATTTGACTGATTCAGAAATCGAGCCATATATGAGTCAACAATTAGAAGAAAACATAATACTCCGTGATGAAGAAGTTAGTTGGGTAAGGGAAGCCGCAGAAGGAGAAACACTTGATGTGGAAATAGATTAATATTTAATAAACATCAGTAATTGAATTCAGGCCAAGATTGTAGTTAATGTTCAGTTTCTTAATTTACTTTGTCTTTGTAATGGTATTAGTTCAATTAATGTCATATTATAGTTGATTCAAAACCATTTTCTACGTTTCTAATGTCAATTAATGTCACGACACTTGCAGATTATTATGGCAAGGAAGAGGAAGCCTGATCATCCATTATACATGATGTCCGATATGGTACGTAAGAGGACATCAGCGGCACCACCATCAGAGGAGGCATCACATCGACCATCATCAGAGGGGCCATTAGTGCCACCACTATCTGACCAGCCACTGCAGCGACCACTATTAGTGGCCACCATTAGAGGAGGCATCACAACAAGCACCATTAGTGCCACCGCATCGACCACCATCAGTGGCACCACGGCAGCTATCATCTACTCAGCCTCCACACCTACCATTGGTGCATCCACCATCAGTGGCACCACCATTAAAGGAGGTATCACAGCGAGCACCATTAAATGGGCCATTAGTGCCACCGCATCGACTACCATTAGTGGCACCACAGCAGCTATCATCTAAGGGGTGGATAGAGAAACAAGTACAATTTAAGAGTTCACACCTTGGGATGGGGGTTAGGTTGCTGCGCCATGCAGGTCCTGTGGGTTGCCTTAGCCCCTAAAAAAATTAGAAGACTTTTTTTTTTATTTTAATTTTTTGACTTTTTATCAATTATAGGATTATAAGTTGATTTTTTTATTTATTATGAAAAAATGTATAAAAAAAATTAAAAAATAATGTAACTCAAATAAGGAGTGTTTTGGAAAGTGACTTTCCCAACTTTTGACCTATTTCCTTCTCTCACAAAAACTTCAAAAAAAATCAAAAAGTAATTTTTAACCATTTTTTCAAAATACCATTAAATTAATAAGCTACGTTTTTTAATGCATTTCAAAAGAGGCCATGGAATACCATTCCAATATAAAAGAACCTTGCTACAAACCCTCAGCTGAGACAGACTCCCACCACCCCACATACACGTGGAGGACAGGGAGAGGATGAAATTTTTTTTTTTTTTTTGAACCAATCACACCCTATTAGGGCCTGGGGTCGCCCAGTGGGGTCTGCCGCTTTTTCCAATATAGAATACCATATATAACTTAGCCTATATATTTACAATGATTTTGATATGTCAATAATCATTGCTAGTAGGAGTAATCAAGTTCTACACTTCTCTCATGAAAAAAAAAAAAAAAAAGCAGAAAGGAAAAAATATGATAAACAGAAGAAAAGTTAGTGCCTTTACTCAACTATAATTATCTATCACTCTCCTACAAAAAGTATTATTATTATTATTATTTTTTGGATTATTTCAATTACAGAAGACATTAAAGAGTCTATTAATTTGTATAATACATTTGTGAAAGTAGGTTGGAATGATGGTGGCTCCGTGTGTAAGAGAAATTGCAAAAGTGAGGAGTGCGTAGAGATGGGCAAAAAAAAAAAAAAAAAACCAAATTTAAATTTACACATTAATTTTAATCTTTACACATTTGTGTATATGCACTACAACAAAAATCACCTTTGGCGACTAAATGTTTAGTCGCCAAAGGTCCATTTTTAGTCGCCAAAAGTCACTTTTATACCTTCCCCTCTGATTTTTTTTTGTCGCCAGTGTTGTCGCGAATAAATGGTAGCCCAAGGTTTTGGCGACTAAAAACGTTTTAGTCGGCAAAAAGTCAGGTCTTCAGCGACAAAACTTTTGGTCGCCAATACTCAATTCCACTTTTTCAAATAAAAAAAATTCAACCTTTGCTACTCCCAGGTTTCGAACAACCAACGTCCCAAACTCTGTAAACCTTTACCAACACTCTCCCCACTACGCCACAAGAACATCACATGAATATAAATGCAACATATATTATTTATATAATATATTGACCGATATTAATAGAAAACAATATATATATAAATAATTATTTTTATTTAATATATTTTACGAAAAAAATAAAGTATTTACTAAAAAAAATAGGGGAGCACTTTTGGCGACTAAATATGAATTTTAGTCGCCAATTCTATGCTTTTTGGCTACTAAATGCAATTTTGTCGCTAAATGCAGAATTTCCGCCCAAAAAAAACAACTTTCGGCGACTAAACTGATTTTTAGTCGCCAAAAGCTCCACTTTTGCCGACTAAACTCAGTTTTAGTCGCCATTTGTCCACTTTTAGCTACTAAATTTTTTTTAGTAGCCAAAAACCTTTACTTTTGGCTACAAAAAATTTGTTTGTCGGTAAAACACCTATATTCGGCGACTAAAGTATTTTTTAGTCGCCAAAACCTATAGTTTTGGCTACTAAATGCTTTTAGTCGCCAAAAACCGTGCCTTTTAGCTACTAAAATTTTTTCAGTCGCTAAAACTCCTATATTCGGCGACTAAACTGACTTTTAGTCGCTAAAAGCCCTATATTCGGTGACTAAAGTGCTTTAGTCGGCAAAAGTGCTCAAGTTTGGCGACTAAACTAATTTTAGTCGCCATTTGTACTACTTTCAGCGACGAAAATACTTATTTTAGTCGCCAATTCTGCATTTTCTTGTAGTGATGTAAGCTTTTCAAATTGCTACAATATATAAAGATTTTAGGAATTAATTTTTTTTTTCTAAAAAAGTAAAAATCTTGTTATAAAAAATATTTGAAGATCAATTATTTTCGTCACGAGCGTCATCGTTAAAACATCGTTCCGAAAAGTTTAAAAATTGACTTTTCGAAACTTTTTAAAAATGTTGCCAATAAATAAATTTTTAAGGATGAAAAAATTGGGTGCAAAAAAAGTTTAATTTTTTAGACAAATTTTGATCACAAAAGGATAGTAATTTATTAATAAATGTTTATTTTCGTTATTAAAAATAAATAATGATTTTTTTTATAACTAAATATTTCATTCTTAGAAAGTGATTTTGCCTATAAATTTTTATATTTAAAAATCATAATTTATTATATTTTCAAGTTGATAAAACATGAATGGAAATTCTATTATACACACCTGATAAAATATCATATCACTACAGTAAATTAAGATTTTAAAAATAAAAATTTAGTGACAAAATTACTTTTTAACAAAAAAAATATTTTAATCCCCAAAATATCATTATCATATTTTAAAAATTTTGTCACGGATTTTTTTATTTTTTTTACTTTTCGTGGCTGAAATCCGCCTGTTTTTATAACAAAAGTTTCAACTTTTAGGGATGAAAAAGTTGGTTGCTAAAATTCTTATCGACAATGCTACGTAACTCAAATTTTGTGGCTCAAAAGTGGCTCAATTGGCCAAAACGATGTCGTTTTGAGTACAGAACAACATAAAAATGGCCAAAACGACGTCGTTTTGGCCATTTGAGCCACTTTTGAGCCACAAAATTTGAGCTACGAGACATTTTCCAATTCTTATATGCTTTAATGTATGTATCTCTAGTTTCTATCATTGGATCTAAAAATATGAGTCTTAATAATTTATCATACTCACATTAATTCTTAACCAACAGTGATTACTTTGATCACAATCAAAATTACCATATTAAAGTTGTATATTTTAAGACAAACAAGTATCAAAGTAGGAGATCTAATAACCAATTTTGAATTAACAATTTAAGATAGGGAGTCACTACTAACTACTGTGGCCCTTCGATACAACAACCTTCGTTGAGTTCATTGACAACTCATTTTTATTATTTGAATAGTTCATTTTATAAAATTCATTGAAAATATTATGTATTCAAAAAATGAATTCGGTTGCATATCAATAGCAACATGATTGTCACATTTAGTTATTTATTAAAAAAATCTATTCAAAAAATTACGTTTGTTTATTTTTTTAAAAACAAATGTGACTCGATTATATAATTACTAATATTTAATTAATTTATTTTTTTTATGTCAATATCTCTAATTGATAAACTACATAAAATAAATAATTTAAATCATACTGTGTCAAAGAGCACCACAGTGGCTCCAATCTCAACATTTGCTAGTCACACCAGCACAATAATCTATAATCAAATCCCACAATATTTCATAATCAACACTAATTTAAATCATAAGAATTACAAGAAGCATAGAACATGGGTGGATGATTAGTGATCTACTGAACTTTTTCACCGAGGTCTCCCATACGCCAGACCGCACAAAGCACACAATCACACAAAACCAAAAACCAGATCATAGGCCATACCAACATGGCCTCCATTATTTTACCCCCAATAAGAAAATTGCAAACAAGTATTTAAAAAAGTCGGACTTCCTTCCAGTTTCAAATCGAATTGAGGTATTGTTGAGCTTATAGAGGCCCATCAAGTGTTCCATTTTGATAATTTAGACCGTTAATATATAGAACTCATTAAATATTATATTTCTACAAACAATCACGTTGATCGGATATTGATAACTAAGTGACCAAATCAGTTTTATATAAAAAAATAGACGGTGAAAAAATAAACGGTTAATAGAAATTCGATCCGATGAAACAGTTATCGATATCCGATTAACGTAATTTTTTACAAACATACAGTACTTGACAAATACTACATATTAAATGGTTAAAATTATCAAAACGAAACCCGTAACAAACCCCTTATAGATCCAATAATACCTTTCAATTTCATTTAAGATTGGAGAGAAACCGGCCCTATTTAAAAATAGCTAATCCTCATCTCCTAGCCTTTTTTTTGACATTATTACCAAACATGCTAATTTCTTCTAGAAGTCAGTGAGGGATGATGAGATGTCATATTTCAAAGGTTCTTCATGTGCCCTCCCTTCTCTCTCTCTCCCCTCTCCTTTTCTCTCTCTCATCAAGTTGTGCTCTTCCAGCACCACTATATAAACCTCTCTCATTGATCATCTACTATATAAACCTCTCTCATTGATCATCTCTGCATCCCATTTTCTCTTGCTTTTGCTTCCTTTTTAGTGTTTTTTGTGCTTCAAACTACACTATTCCCTTCAGGTGAAAATGGCCACAGTTGAGGTAACTCAAACTGTAACAATTTTTATTTTGGAGGTTTGATTAATATAAGATCTAAATTTGTGCACTTCTCTTGTAAACTCAACTTGTCTAATCCTCTTAGAGCTCTCTTCGTAAAGCCCTCTTTCTTCTTAATTTTGTTTTCTTTTATTCTACAATTAATCTTTCTGCTAAAAATTTGTTTGTACGATATCGATATTGATTAATTCATAGCTTCCACATAGCTCTTCTTCTTTCTCCCTCCTAACCCAGTTCATTAAAACTGTTGCCTTGGGTCCAACAATAGTACAGGAAATAATATGGAGTCAACTTCAGTAATTTGAATCACTCAAAACAATTCATGGAATCAAAAAAAACCATGCTACTTTAAATAAGAAATTAAGATCAAGATTGCTATTATATAAATAAAGTATATATTTAGCTCATTCTTATCTAATATATCATTTGATCATTTGGTGGGATTAATGTGGCAAGCTATGAATTTTATTGACAAAAATTATTGAGTCATGTAGGCAATACAAATTACTCAATCCAATGACATTTTTAAAGTAATAAATCACTTAGATTAGTTTATTGATTTATTTTTATATCTATTTTTAAATGATAAGATCAAATTCTGCCAAATCATTCTGTACAAATTTTATGTTAATTTTTATTTTATTTTATTTTTTTGGGTATATTAGGCTGCATAAGCACTATTAATATCGAGTTTTGTAAAATAATGATGTATTATTGATTGATATTTGATTGATCTATATGTTGTGTATATTACAAGGATTTATATAGGAGAGGATTTGGGAGTAGGTGAAGGTGGTAGTGGAGGTGGAGTGTAGTAGGTGAGGTGGAGTGTAGTAGGTGAGTGTGAATTTTAACAGCCCCCCGCAAACTCAAGGAGGATAGGAACTAACCAACTTGAGTTTGGAGAGAGGAACAAAACAAGAAAAGACATAAAAATAAAAAAAAAGATAGGAGACACTGTATGGTCGTGTCAGATCGTTGGTGAAGATACGGAAAGGTGGTGCCATAACGTGGTAGAGGACACTGGATGGGTGTGCCATAACGGTGTAGAGGACACTGTATGGTGGTGTCATAACGATGTAGAGGACACTGTATGGTGGTGTCATAACGTGGTAGAGGACACTGTATGGTGGTGTCATAACGTTGTAGAGGACACTGTATGGGGTGCCATAACGTTGTAGAGGACACTGGATGGTGGTGCCATAACGGTGTAGAGGACACTGGAGGGTGGTGTCATAACGGTGTAGAGGACACTGTATGGTGGTGTCATAACGTGGTAGAGGACACTGTATGCTAACCGGAATCAATGTCCGGACAGTTTATAGGGTCATGTCGGACCGTTGTAGAAGGCTAACCGGAATCAAATGTCGGGACAGTTGATAGGGTCATGTCGGACCATTGGAAAAGCTAACCGGAATCAAATGTCGGGACAGTTTATGGGGTCATGTCGGACTGTTGAAGATGCTAACCGGAATCAATGTCGGGACAGTTTATGGGGTCATGTCGGACCGTTGGAAAAGTTACACCCTCAAAAGGTGTGTCCAATTTTTCAAAAAAGGCGTGCCATCAAAAGGCGTGCCCAATTCATCAAAAGGTGTGCCGGACATGATGGCGAGGCACGTGGGCGCCTTGGCTTGCGTGCCCGTTTGTCGGCTGGTGGCAAGAGGCGCGCGATGCGCGTGGCTGCCGCTTCGGCAGGGTCTTTATAAATCGAAGCGGAGGCTGAGGCTTGGAAGCATAACAAACCAGTCTGAAACCTCTGAAAAAAAAAAAACTTCATTGTGCTGAGAGAGAGAGTCTGTAACACTCAGTTGCCCAGAAAATGGCCTCGTCCTCGTCTTCCCGTGGACTGCTCACCCTCTTTCCCGACCTCAACGAGTCAACAAGAGAGAGAACTGGTGCGGTGGCCAGTGAACCTCAACAAACACCGCTGGTTTTGCTCCGTTGAACTTTCCGATGCGGTCTGTGGAGCAAAAAATGGCAGGGCAAACAGATATTGAAGCAATCAATATAACTGAAGTCATGTGTGGAAACCATGACTGCGGTTACAAATTGTCGAACCGGCTGCAGAGTAGAACAAATGAGGTGCAGCATTTGAACGGCCAACTGGCTCTGCTCAACGCATGTATAAGGATGCGCGAGCAGAGATAAGTGTGTTGAAAGCAGAAAATAAGGAGCTGAAGCGGAAGGCCACCGTGATGTTCCGATTTGGAGGGCCGCCATATGCTGCAGTGGAGGAGCAGGGAGGAGGCAACTTGCTGGTGGTCTAGGAAGCACGGAGGCAACACCGTCAAGGGCCCCAGGATGGAGGCAAGAAGAAGAGACGCGGCGGCAGAGTAGAAAAATCCCGCCTGTGGATGTGTGTTGTTGAATGTTGTTTTTTTTTTTTTTTTTTTTTTTTTTTTTTTTTTGTGGTGTAAAATGGTGATCGGGGTGAGCCCCGACATGAATAAAATAAGGTCGTCTTCTTCCTCTGTGTTGTTTTTTTTGTTTTGTTTTGTTTTTTTTATTTTTATTTTATTATTATTTATTGTTTGTTTTTTTTTTTTTTTTTTTTTTTTGGTGGAAAAGGAAATAAAAGAAAGAGTGGAAATATCAGAAGGCGTGGGAATCGGAGAGCGAATAAATGGGATATAAAAAAAAAAAAATAAAAAAAAATAGACAAAAAGGTAGTGGATTGAAATAGTAAATAATAAAATAAGAAGAGAAAGTGTACTGTGGGTGTTGGTTTTGTAGAAGAATAATAAGAATAAGAAGAGAAAGTGAGGTGTGCTTGAGTGTTTTGGGTGCAAAGAATAAGAAGAAGAATAATAAAAAAAAGGTAGGAATGGGGGAATAAAATAAAAGAAAAGGATGATGGGGGCAAACTTTCGGTGGCTTGGTAAAAGATGGAGGAAAACAAAGATAAAAAAAAAGGAAAAGAAAGGGGAGTGGGGGACAGGAGGGCATGGATGATGTTGGGGTAATATAATAATAGTAATAAAAAAATAAAAGGTTAAACCATCAAGGAGTGAAACAGGGAGAGAAGGTAGAGAGAGAAACATTGATCAGCAATGGGTTCGTTGTCAGCACAGCGCGGTGAAAGCTCCGGGTGCCTATAAGCACTACAAACCGTGTTCGGGTTCGTCGAATCACAACCAGAAAAGGAACTGTGCTGATGCGGAGGCGGCGTCGGTGTCGGAGAGGATTCAGCGCTCTTACCGAAGAACTGGGAGCTCTAGCCCGACGCCGAGGCTGTGGGGGAAGGAAATGGAGACGAGGCTGAAGGGGCTTGCGAGCGGCGAAGCCACGCCGGCTTCTGGTAGTGGCCGAACCGAGTCGGTAGTGTTCATGGAGGAAGATGAACCTAAGGAATGGGTTGCGCAGGTGGAGCCTGGTGTTCGTATCACTGTTGTTTCTCTACCGCAGGGTGGGAATGATCTGAAGCGGATTCGATTCAGTCGTGAGGAAACAAAGAAAGAAGATTTTCTGGTATGTGTTGAAAAAAAAACTCCAGCGGGCAGCGAAGGCAAGGTTGCCGGCCGGCTGCCCGCCGGAAAAAAAAGGGTATAGGCCTAAATCTTATGGCTCTGATACCATGTAAAATAATGATGTATTATTGATTGATATTTGATTGATCTATATGTTGTGTATATTACAAGGATTTATATAGGAGAGGATTTGGGAGTAGGTTTGTTATTTTTTTGAGATTTCATGTCAACATTCAAGCCTAGGGCTTAACTTGTAATTGAGTTAGTACTCATCCTTTTTGTGTCCAAGTGTTAGCTTGGAACGATGTAAGCCCTTAGGGCATTTATTTTGATGTTGCAGGATGTTACATGTGATGTCTTTCAATAAGAATACTCTGATGACTAACTCAAATGATTCATTTTCTTTTATAAATGCATGTTAATGTTATGGTTATTATGGGTTTATTTTGAGGGCGTTACACGCCGCAACAGAGGAACCAGCTGCTCCAGAACCCGAAACCCCAGCAGCTGAAGTCGAGGCCAAGGAGGAGAAGGTTGTGGAAGAAGTAGCTGAGGTGGTGGCAACCGAAGAAGAGCTGGTTGTAGAGAAGAAAGAAGAGGTGAGTACTCCTAAGGTGGCACCAGAGCCAGTTGAGAAGGAAGTTAAAGAAACTACAGAGTCTGTCAAGGCACCCAGCCGGTGATTGAAGCTCCTAAAGATGAAGTTGTTGTTGAAAAGGAAGAAGAAAAACCAGTTGAAGCTGAACAGAAAGTTGAAGCAGAAGCAACAGCTGAGAAAACTGAGTAGTAAAAAGCCTATGGAAGTGTTTTGCTTTGGCTTTTAGTGAAAGGTTTGTGCATGTAGTAAAGGGCATGTTAGGTTTTCATCATGTTGGGTTAAAGGTAAGAGTTTGGTCCAATAAGGGTAGTTTGGTAATATGGGGCTTGGAATCTAGAAAATGAATGGGACCCATGTGGATCCCACTTGGATCGTATGTAGCCAATGTCGACCTGCCACTTGGAAAGATGTATGAGAGGGATTTATATTGATATGTGCCACATGGGGCATGGTTATTGGTTTTGAGACGGTCTGGTCAGTTCTGTAATGATACTTGTATGTTGATACACAAGATGTGTTATGTTATTTTGACTTATTATATATGATGTTGTAGCACTTAATTAATTGCCCTGCTTATTTCCTCCCCCCTTTTAATTATTAATAAGATTGATTGCATATGTTCACAAATATTCATTTATGCAGAATCACCCAATATATATGCATAAACAATATTCAAGGATTAACCATTCAAAAAAGTTCATCAACACTAAAGTTGTGCTAGTGACGAATTTAAGATTCTAATATGGAAGGCAAAGATACATATAATTGTTAATTAAAAAATTTTCTAAAATTTTATTAAAACATAATATCCCCAATTCTTAATTAAAAAACGATTTGTGTTTGGATCAACATATCCTGCATAGCTATAGATATCGTTCTCTCCTTTTACCAATTCAAGTGATTACAAATCTACTCTTTTATACACCTAAACAATTCATGTTTTAATCACCTAATAATTAATTAGTCGACCCAACTCAGCTCGTTTGCAGTCCTAACTTTAAGAAATTACATTATGCTACTATTATTATTACTATTATTGATATAATTGTATAGTATTTAAAAATAAAAAATAAACATTCATTTAAACAAAAAGTGAGAATTAATTTTCAAAGGACAGTTCCAAAATCTTATCGTTTCATTAACCCCTAATTTCATGTATCTTTTTGTATGTGTCATGACTGCGCATGTATTAATGTATAGAAACAATTTGATCAAGTCAAACATTCATGGATGCCTATTATTTTCTTTTTGTTAACTTGTACAACTATTATCTCACATAAATAGATTCTTGTTACAACAATGCATAACATTTTTTTATTACTATTTTGCATGGTAACTTTTCCCAACATTTGCCTATAAAAGATCGAAATCACACCCTTCCATAAGCACAAAAAGTGAATCAAAATGGCTCTTTCCAAGATTTCACTAGCCATTGTTTTCTTCATGGCCTTGACCATGGCCCACCACTCCCTAGCCCAAAATTCCCCACAAGACTTCCTTGCAGCGCACAATGTTGTTCGAGCTCAAATCGGAATCAAGCCTCTTGCATGGAACAACACCGTAGCCGCCTATGCTGAGAACTATGCTAAATTGAGGAGTGCTGACTGCAACTTGCAACATTCAAAAGGCCCATACGGGGAAAACATTGCAGAGGGCTCAGGTGAATTTACAGCGGTGGATGCGGTGAAGATGTGGGCGGACGAGAAACCAAAGTATGACCACAATTCGAATTCATGTGTTGGAGGAGACACTGCAGGATGCCTACATTACACTCAAATTGTTTGGCGCAACACAGCACAAATTGGTTGTGCTAGAGTTCAGTGTCAGAATGAATGGTGGTTTGTCACTTGTAACTATTATCCACCGGGAAATTATGTGGGTCAACGTCCTTACTAAGATGGTTTTTTTTTTTTTTTTGGCTTACAAACGGATGTACTACGAAGCGATAAAACTTTCAAATTTGAAACATAACTCATTTGAGTAATATTAAGGGATGCCTGTGTTACACTCAAATTGTTTGGTGCAACACAGCCCAAATTGGTTGTGCTAGAGTTTAGTGTCGGAATGAATGGTGGTTTGTCAATTGTAACTATTATCTGCCGAGAAATTATGTCGGTCAACGTCCTTACTAAGATGTTTTTTTTTTGTTTTTTTCCCCCTTATTTTTTTGTCTCACAAACAAATGTACTACAAAGTAATGAAACTTTGAAATTTGAAACATAACTCGTTTGAGTAATATTAAGGGAATAATTAATGTGAGTTATTTATATAGCATTACTCATTCTATAATTAGTAGCAGACGAGTTATTAAATTTTATGATTTATTTTTTCTTATTACAAACTAACTGAGCAATGAGACACGTGCAGTTAAGCTGCACTGGGCTTCTTGAGCTTCTTGAGGCTGAGTAGGTGGTGCTGATGGAGTAACCACTACAAGAAAAAGGAGATATGATGGCGTTTTTTTAATGACGTTTTTTTAAACGTCACTTTTATTAACATTTAACGACGTTTTTTAAACGTCGCATATTCCTTCAAATAAAACGACACCATTTTATAATAGAAGGCGTTGAAAAACGTTTCCAAATCCGTTTGCCTCACGCGCCTCCTCTCTCCCTCTGTTTTGAAACCCTTATTTTGAATCTGAGATGTTAAACGCATAGATCTCGAGCGAGCGATCTCTCTCTCTCTTTCAACCCTCTCATTCTCAGAGCCCATTTTGAAGCTGAGAATGATTGTTAAAGCCTATTGTAAATCCTTATTTTGAATCTTCACGCCTTCAAATCGCGCCTCTCTCTTGCTCACCCCCAATTGCTTTTAAATCCTTGAGAGCGATTTTGATTCAGAGTGATTTTCTTTGAGATTCAGATTCATACAAGTTCATCTTTGAGATTCAAAGGGATTTCGATTTCATCTCAAAGTGATTTAGATTTTGAAGATCTCTCTCTTGATTTCAAAGCTCCACCGACTCTCTCTTTCTCTCTAGATCTGATTTCATCTTTGGCTGTGCTTGATTTTTCAAAGATTCATCTTTGAGATTCAGAGATTCAGATCGGTCTCAGAGATCTCAGATCGATTTCGATTTTGAAGTTCTCTCTCTCGATTTTGAAGCTCTACCGCGACCACCATCTTCACCGCGACCACCATTTGCACCAGCGAGGTATTGATTTCTCTCTCTCTCTCTCTTTCTTGCTTGCTCTTCCTTCCTGTCTCTCTCGATGTGGTTATTGAAATTTTGAGCAAGAAACTACAAGTTTAATCAGGATTTGTGAAATGAAATGAATGTGCTCTAGGTATATTCTTGATAGTGAGTTGGTGACTAAAGGAGGAAACTTATGGTCCACTCCTGAGATGTTTTTAATCAACATGGAGATGGTACAAGAATTTGTATATTTCTGTGAAGCTATCTATGAGGAGAATCCGAATTCACTATTAAGATTAGCTTACTGTGAGATGATGCTTTGGATTAGAGTTAATAATGAAAATAAAATAACAGAGCTCTGTGATTATATTGCAACTAATGATGATGGTGACAAACCCAACTTTATTTTTAAGCTGTGGAAAATACTACTACACACCCATCTCATTATTTTTGGTTACTTGTCCTAAATTCCATGCATATTCTTCTAGTTATTGTTGTAATAATAATGTAAAAAGCTGTAATAATCCAATTCATTAACCCTACACTTGTGGTAAGGTAAAACTACATGCCTGATTTTATATTTGCAAAAGTGGTAAACTGGACGAGTGATTGTGGAAACTAAACTACACATCCTTGAATTCATTAAACAATGCATGATAAATGCACTTGTGATAAACTGGATGCCATTTTTGGAGTAGTTCTGGCTCACTTTCATATTTGATCTGGTATAGCTTGTTAGTTTGAATTCTCTAGTATCCTTAAATTTTTTGTGCTGATACGTCCATTTTTGATGATGTTAAGCACTGGAAAATACTATCACACCATTCTCGTTCATCTTCTATGGTCTTCACTTTGTATTCCACTTGATACAGTGAGGAGCACCTAACCACCTTGGAGAGGGGACTTGCTTAGGTGAAGGGCTGGATGCTTGTTCAGTTTAATGGCAAGGGATATAGCATAAGTTTTTTGTGTCATGTTTGAGGTGCATGTTAAGAAACTGCTTATGATTTGTGTTCCATATCTTGAATCAGAACTGATCTTGTGGCTGCCATATCTGTTACGTGATGCTAATTTTTTTTTTCTGTGAATTAGGTACATCAGTGAATTAGTTTTTTGTGTCATGTTAAGAAACTGCTTATGATTTGTGTTCCATTATCAGGCACTTCTTCTGGAGGTATGTGTACTAATTATGAAAATAAGAAAAATATTACTTATACTACCATTTGCACACTTAGATATTGTGAAAGTGCAAATTCAATATTGCAGTGAGTTTATGAGCTTTCAATTTGAGCAAAAAATTGATAGAAAATTCATTCAAATAGAATCATCATTCTACATTGTAAGGGAATGGTCATTCTAATGGGATGCTAAGTAATGATTATTCCATTCCATTCTGCCTTCATTTCAGTGAACCAAACACCGTCTTAGAGTATATGGACTCATCAAATGGGTGGACTGAAACATGTTTTCTTATTTCCTACTAAACCAAATGGTTCCTTTTTTATTTTTATTTTTTATAGATACTTACTAAATGTTTCTTTTAAGATCCAACTACTGTTACTAAATGGAGTTGTTATGATGGATAAATATTCTATTCTTAAGCTACTATTGAAACTAATAGTTTCAATTGATCAAATGCTTTTGTAGTTTGTGATATTAGTTGAAAAGTCCCTATTAATAACTGAGATTTGGATTGCAGGCCCATTAGTAACCTTTGTTTCTGCCTTCTCTCTCTGCCACTGTTACAGATCACCCGGTCCAGGGCCCAAGAGAAATCCCTCCTACCTAGAAGTTGTTCGGACGATTTTAGGTGAGAGTTCTTAGTTAAAATAAACGATTATCACATCATATCCCTTTTTAAGGAAAGCAATTCTCTTGATATTCCATTTTTCAGCAACAACTCAGATCTTTATTTTATAGAATTACATTAAAACTAACTTTGTCTTCTTTATTTTTTGAGTAATGCTATACAAATATAAAAATTATACAGTATTTTTATTTATACAAATTGATTGATGTAGTTGAACCGAGATTGTGCTCATTTCAAAATATAACAATCATTAAGTTGACTCTTCATTTCAAAAATGTCATATCGCCACATCATTCTGTGTGCACATTTTTCGTATACAGAATAGACATTTTTTTTTTTGCTGAGACTGAAGTGTTAACATTCTTATGTTAGTTTTGCTTGGAGTCTATCACAACATTCTTAGTTAGAATTCCACGCCACTATGTAATTCTCACATAAATTTCCCTTAATTAAGAAATGTTTGGTAATATACCAATTTTAAGCAATTCTGATGCATATAAAAGGTAGCCCATGATCATATGCATACAGTGACGTTTTTTTTTTTTTTTTTATGACGTGAGCTTTATGATAGTCATTTTAGCATCTCTGACTTTTGTTTCTCTTGGTTGCAATAATATGGAACAATACTGTTGTCTTATTGTCTTATTACTCATCTTTTGTTGGGATGTTATTGTGAGTTGGGTGAAAAAGAAGACAGGGCCTGGTATATACAACCTATCGATTTAGCCATCTTGACCTTGTTTCCATATATATATATATCTAGTCTTACTCATGCGAGGAATGTCTTGTTTAAGACTTGAAGCAGTGCCAGTGGATGAGGGATATGCAGGGAATCGAAGTCTGGCCAGTCATCTTCCATACGTCTTACTTCATTTCAATGAGACAACGTAAGGGTGATAAATGATCAGGGTTTTGGAGCGGAAAACAATAATCACTAAGAAGTCTACTACTTACCTCTATCAATGACGTTAGGTACACAATTATTATTGTTTTTTTTTCTATTGATTAGACTTAAGGTTTTGGGGTTTAGATTTCTTTTGAAATCCCACATTTGCAACATTCACTTTAGGGATATACACCATTTATTTGCTCATTCATAACTTTTACTATAAAATATTATAACTAACGCCACAAAGTGGCATAGCATGTCTTAGAATGTGCCTTTCTGGGTGCACACCATAGATATTTCTCCATTCACCTACTTTTGACTTTGTTATTCTTATAAATAAACTTGCAACACAACCATTCCAATATATAGAAAATCCATATATGTTTTCCTTAGAATTGAGTTCTGCCTTGGTTGTCCTCCTGCTAAGTCAAATATTCCTGTAATGACAATCACTGGACACCCATTTGACTTGCTTGTCTGTTAAACCACCAATGTAACCCAATTGCTATATTTGCCCACAAATCATCTTCTTCTCTTTTTTTTTAGTGATGTAATTTTTTGAATTATGTTGTTCAGAATATGTCAGATTATCACACACTGAAGTGGCTAACAATGACTTCGACAAATTAGTACTAGTGGATTCCTGAAATGCCAACTTAATGATGCCTTGCTTAAACTGACATATTCTGAACTACATATACAGTAGGAAGTAGTAAAAATTAAGAAGATTTAGAGAGTGATTAACCAATAAGTTGGAAATTAAGAAGCATTTACCATCACTACAGCTGCACTCTCCATGTCAATTGATGAAACTTGAAAAGTATTGAAAAGAAAGTACCTGTATGCTGCATTGTCCACAAAAATGTTGGCGGTTAAGCCCCGGTGTCCAGCTACTAGTTTGGGCTTTTAAGGAAGGCACACACTTGAGTTCACACATTGTTCTATTTCTATCCCTTGCAATAACACAACTTAGAACTTGCAAACTTTAGAAAAAAAAAGGGGGCTTTGTGTAGGCTAAGTTTGGTTACGATGACCGCAAAGCAATGGAAAGTGTGAGATTCAAAAAAATGGAACTTTTTCTATGTTTGCCCCTGCTTATTTTTTCTTTTCTTTTATTTTCCAGAACTACTCCTCAATCATTTCCGTCCATCCAGAAGTCATTGATGGAAGACCAGGGACTCTGGTAATAGAATCCTTTGTAGTAGATGTGCCTGAGGGAAACACCAAGGATGAAACCCCCCTGAGGTCTTCTGCTGAAGTGAAAAATAAGGATGGAGTATAATCAAATGCTTAATGTGTTTCTGAATTATTTTGTTTCTAATTTTGACAGAATTAAGCTCTATTTATTTATTGTTATGCAGATCTAAATTTATTTATGCTATGAGGACATTATTTATTTAATTTTACATGATTCTCATCTGTGTCTGTATTGTCTTTGGGTATGTCCTTTTCTTTATATGTATTTAGTGCTTCTTTGCATTTATGTTGTTGGAATTGTAGTGCTTCTTGGTATGTGATAAAATCTTCTTGTTAGTGTTTCTTCAAGTTTTAAGTACTGTTTATAAGTATTGGGTACAAATTCTTCAAATTGTGTTTATTTTGGTGAATCTGATTGTAGTTTATGTTCTGATGCAGACATGTAGACCAGTGAAGACTATAACTTTTATGCTGAGACATGATTTTTGGATATATGTTAGTTTGTGGTTAATGTTAAGACATGATTTTTGGATATATGTTAGTTTGTGGTTAATGTTAAAACATGATTTTTGGATTTTGGATATGTTAATTTTGTGGGTAATGGTGATTGGATATTAATTAAATGAGAAAGTGAATTAATGCTTCATTACAGCTATTTGAATGGGAGTTATTATTTTATATTAGTGCTATTACAGATATTTTTTTAGTTCAATCAAATAAAATTAGCACAATTTCAAAAAAGAAAAAGAAAAAGAAAAAAAAAAGGGATATGACGGCGTTTCTACAAACGCCTCTTGAACCCTACATACTAACGGTCATGTTGTTAAAAAAATATATGACGGCATTTTTTCAACAACGTCGCTAAATATCGTCAGTGACGTCACCTGTGTTTTGGTAGGACATTTGGCGGCGTTTTTAAACGACGCCGCCTATACTAATATCACGACGTTTTTAAAACATCATAAAGTTATAGCGACGGCCGCGTCCTCTGCGTTTGGTGCTAAGTGTCACAAAAAGAATTGGCTGCGTTTTTGACACTTATAGCGGCGTTTTTTAAACGCCACTAAAAGTTGAATTTCCTGCAATGAACCTTATCATTCCCCTTCAAACGCGTAGGACTAGGAAGGACTAAGAGTTTGCTTTGAAGATACTGAAAACGAGCCACTGATAGAGGCTTAGTGAATATGTCTGTAACCTGATCAGCAGTAGGAATATAAACAATGTGTAGTGTCTTGGCAGCAACCTTTTCTCGAACAAAATGATAGTCCACCGCAATATGCTTCGTACGAGCATGAAAAACAGGATAGCAATGGCTGAAAGGTTATCACACCACAGAGTAAGAATAGGGGCAGGGACATGAAGCTCAGCAAGTAACATGCCAAGCTAATTGAGCTTAGTTGAAGTCTGAGCTAAGGCCCTATATTCTGTTTCTGAAGAAGACCGGGACACAGCAGGTTGTTTCTTAGCAATCCAAGAAATGAGATTGCGACCAAGATAAATACAGTATCCAATGGTAGATCTCCTATCAATTGTACTACTAGCCCAATCTGAATCTAAATAGGCATTAAGAAGAAGAGGTCCTCGAGAGAAATGCAGACCATGAGCCAAGGTGCCTTTCAAATACCTGAGCAATCTTTTGACAGCAGCAAAGTGACAATTTATGGGAGATTGCATGAATTGACAAGCAGTATTGATTCCAAAGGCCAAATCTGGTCGAGTGATAATGAGCTATTGAAGAGCACCTACTAAGCTTCGATAAAGGGAAGGTTGGGAAAAGGGTGAGGCATCTTTAGAAGAAAACATTGGAGCATTTAGAAGCCATAGGAGATGCATAAGGCTTGCAATTACTCATGCCATCTTTGGCTAAAATATCTGAAGCATACTTGTGCTGAGAAAGAAAATATCATGAGAAGGACTTGGTGACAGAAATGCCTAGAAAGTAATTAATGAAACCAAGTTCTTTCATGGAAAATGTGGCATGCATTTGTCGAATGAAAGATTGAATGTAAAGAGGGTCACTGCCTGTAAGGAGAATATCATCCATGTAGATAAGAAGGATAGTTATGAAAGTAGAAGTCTTTTTGACAAACAAAGAAGAATCACAGTGACTGGCAACAATGTTTAAAGAAAAAAAAAAGTAGAAAATGTAGAGAACTAAGCTCTAGGGGCTTGTTTTAAGCCATAGAGAGCTTTGTTTAATTTGCAGACAAGTGAAGGCTAATAGGGATGAATAAAACCCTGTGGTTGAACCATGTACACAACTTCCTCTAGAACACCATGCAAAGAGGCATTGGAAATATCAAGTTGTTTAATTGGCCAATCAAAATGAAGAGCAAGACGTAGAAGAACCCTGATAGTAGGTTGTTTCACCACAGGACTAAAGGTTTCATGATAATCCCCACCTTTTTTTTGAAGAAGACCTTTTGTTACAAGTCGAGCCTTATATCTGGCTATGGTGCCATTTGAATTTTTCTTCAATCTGTAAACTCATTTGCAACCTACAGCTTGTTTACCAGGTGGAAGAGACATCAAAGACGAAGTGGCCTATCTTTGGAGAGCCTCATACTTACTAAACATAGCAGCTTTCCAAGCAGGAGAAACAACATCTTCTTTATAGGTTTAAGGTTCAAAATTATCAATGGAGGCAGTAAAACAAGTAAGAATTCTGGTCTTGGATTTGGTAAGCATAGGATGAGTGCTGGTAGGAAGACAAGGAAGATCAATAAAAATAGAGGAGATAGGAATTTGAGATTCAAAAGTAGGAGGCCGATTTGTTACAAATATAGAAGGTGAGGAAGCTAAAGATGGAGGAGAGTTAGTAAAGGCTTTTGGAGAAAGAGGAGAGGTAGGAGAAGACATTGGAAAAGACTTCAGATCTGAAGAAGAATGCCAAAAGAAATCAAGAAGAGTAGATATTGAGGGAGTAGAAACTGAGAAAGAAGGCTAAGATGAGGACTGGAAAGGAAATAAGGATTCATCAAAGACTACATTCCTATAGGTATAAACTTTCCCTGTTTGAAGGTCAAGGCATCTATATCCTTTGATAGAAGGTTGATATCCAAAAAACACACAAGGAATAGACTTTGGTTGAAGTTTTATGAGAGGTATAAAGCTTAAGCCAACGATAACATCTACAACCAAATGTCCTTAACAACTGATAATCAGGCTTGTGTTTCAACAAAACTTCACAAGAAGTGAGATTATTCAATTTGAGAGTAGGATGCCTATTTACAAGAAAGACAGATGTAGCAAGAGCATCAAATCAATAAACCAAAGGAAGAGAAGAGTGATGCAAAAGAGATGTATATATATATTTACTATAACTTGTTCTTCAATAGATGTGTAGTTAATATGATTTGTATCAATCTAATAATCTAATTACCATTTTTGAAGGAAAGAAATTAGTATTTCACTAATTATTCCCTTATTATTGGATCATTATTCACGTTGTGTCAGCTATATCAGCACTTTCAGAGGAGATCACTAAAGAGGACCCAACCAAGGCTGAAGAGACAACAACCATAGAAGAGGCAGTGGCTCCACCACCACCAACAGTGGCTGAGCCACCAACAGAAGAAGAGAAGGTAATAGAAACAGCCGCCGCACCAGAGGAACCATCTGCTCCAAAACCCGAAGCCCCGGCCGCTGAAGTTGAGGCCAAGGAGGAGAAGACTGTGGAAGAAGTAGCTGAGGTGGTGGCAACCGAAGAAGAGCTGGTTCTAGAGAAGAAAGAAGAGGTGAGTACTCCTAAGGTGGCACCAGAGCCAGTTGAGAAGGAAGTTAAAGAAATTACAGAGTCTGTCAAGGCACCCGAGCCGGTGATTGAAGCTCCTAAAGATGAAGTTGTTGTTGAAAAGGAAGAAGAAAAACCAGTTGAAGCTGAACAGAAAGTTGAAGCAGAAGCAACAGCTGAGAAAACTGAGTAGTAAAAAGCCTATGGAAGTGTTTTGCTTTGGCTTTTAGTGAAAGGTTTGTGCATGTAGTAAAGGGCATGTTAGGTTTTCATCACGTTGTTGTGTTAAAGTTAAGATTTTGGTCCAATAAGGGTAGTTTGGTGATAGGGGGCTTGGAATCTAGAAAATGAATGGGACCCATGTGGATCCCCCTTGGATCGTATATAGCCAATACCAACCTGCCTCGTGGAAAGATGTAAGAGAGGGATTTATTTTGATATGTGCCACATGGGGCATGGTTATTGGTTTTGAGACGGTCTGGTCAGTTCTGTAATGATGCTTGTATGTTGATACACAAGATGTGTTGTGTTATTTTGAATTATTATATATGATGTTGTAGCACTTAATTAATTGCCCTGCTTATTTCCTCCCCCCCCCTTTCAATTTTTAAAAAGATTGATTGCATATGTTCACAAATATTCATTTATGCAAAATCACCCAATATATATGCATAAACAATATTCAAGGATTAACCATTCAAAAAAGTTCATCAACACTAAGGTTGTGCTAGTAACGAATTTAAGATTCTAATATTGGAAGGCAAAGATACATATAATTGTTAATTAAAAATTTTTCTAAAATTTTATTAAAACATAATATCCCCTATTCTTAATTAAAAAACGATTTGTGTTTGGATCAACATATCCTGCATAGCTATAGATATCGTTCTCTTCTTCTACCAATTCAAGTGATTACAAATCTACTCTTTTATACACCTAAACAATTCATGTTTTAATCACATAATAATTAATTAGTCGACCCAACTCAGCTCGTTTGCAATCCTAACTTTAAGAAATTACATTACGCTACTATTATTATTACTATTATTGATATAATTGTATAGTATTTAAAAATAAAAAATAAACATTCATTTAAACAAAAAGTGAGAATTAATTTTCAAAGGACAGTTCCAAAATCTTATCGTTTCATTAACCCCTAATTTCATGTATCTTTTTGTATGTGTCATGACTGCGCATGTATTAATGTATAGAAACAATTTGATCAAGTTAAACATTCATGGAACTTCAGATCTGAAGAAGAATGCCAAAAGAAATCAATGTTAAAAAAATATATGACGGCATTTTTTCAACAACGTCGCTAAATATCGAGATCAGGGGTGTATATGTAATTTGCCCTAAAATTTTAGAGATTAGTCCCATAAAAAAAATAAACTTTTCTAACCAAATAATCAAAAATAGTCAAGAATCGTAGGACTAGTCCATTTGAATTACAATCCCTTTCAAACAAACCTGCCCATGGGGTAAATTGTTTTTTTACCCTCCAAAAAAAAAAACACTTCCCAAACACCACCAATGGAAAAACTTTTAGTGAGAAACCTTGGAAAAGCTCCAATATCTCATTTTAATTTTTTTAATTTTAAACAATTCAAAAAAATTCAAAAAAAAATCTCCATTAATTAGCTTCCATTTAACCATATAAAAATAAAAACCTAATTAGTCTATTATTTATTTGATAATCTCACATCGGGAGAAGAATGATAAAAGGAGATGTTTTACTCATATAAAGTGAATCTTATACTCCTATTTAATATTGTAGTGCTGTGCATGTTTCAATTCTATATAGTTTAAATTTTTAAATAAAATTTAAAAATTTTAATTAATTAATTTCTGTGTATTAGATTGAATCATTTTTTATTTGACTGATTCGTTGGTTTAACTACGATTTTAACAATTTTATCAAAATATGAGGGTTTAGATTTGTTTGATGGTGGTTTTATCAAAATATAATGGTTAGAATTATTTAATTTGAAATAAACTAAAATTGCTTGATTATAAATATAATGATTAATCTAATTAAAGATTGAATGACTAAAATTGCATGATTATAAATAAACTTTCCGCCTAAACAATTATTAACTTTTATTTTATAATTCCACATCGGAAAAAGATGAAAAAAATGAATTGTTTTACTTATATAAAGTAAACTTTATCCTCTCATTTAATATTGTAGTATTGTGCATCCTTCAATTTAAAATAGTTTAAATTTTGAAATTAAAATAACATTTAAAAGTTTCAATTAATTAATTTTTGTATAAGTTGGTTAGTCTTTTGATCTAACCAATTAGTTTAAACTATTTTCATTTTGACTGATTCACCGGTTTAACCGCGATTTCTCATATAGATTTTCTTAATTTTAAACAATTAAAAAAACCTTCATTGACTAACTTCCATTTAACCATATAAAAATAAAACTTTAATTAGTCCATGATTTATTTTAGGGAGATTTACCAATAAATCCCAAAAGTTGATCTTATGATCCAATTAGTTTCATTTTTTTTCTAATGTTCCATTTGGTCCTATCGTTTGTGAAAGGACGTATTTGCCATCAACGCACTTATTAATGTATGCATCACAGCTGTATGTGGGTGAATGAGGTGTAGGCGCGTGGGACATACTGGGTGTAAGATGCTGGAAGTTATTTGACTTGTGTCACGTGACACATATTGGAGTGTCACACAACAGTAAAGCATACTACAGGGTTTTGTATTCAAAGTGTGGATTTGGTGGGTGCCACACATCACAAAGTCTGCTAATCTATACACGCCAAACACAACCCAATTTCAACCTCCGCAATCCCACATACGTGAAATGGTAACCCGATTTGTCCATTCCCATTCCCACACCTATTGTGATTGGATATTTCGCAGAAACTCTAATTTTGTGATTTCGTAAGATTTGTTGCGTGATTCGGGAGGGGAGGTAGGAGCAATAGTGAAGGTTGATTAGAGCGGATTGTATGGTGTTGTGTTACCTTGGGCCAGAATTGGTGTGACATTGTAAATCGTTGAATGTATCGGAAAGGGTATGTCACGTAACCTAGTTTTGTAATGGGTGTGTGATAATGTGGTACTTGGTTATTTGTTAATTTTGTTCCGATTACCCGTGCTTTCAGTCATATTTATTTTCATTCATGTAGTTGTGGTGGTGGGTCTTGTTTTGTAGTGATTGTTTTGCATTGTAATTGTGGTATGGAGGTGTGTGGGTGTTGGGTGTGTGGTGGGGCAATGTGGTTGTGTTTGGCAATGATGTTCTGGTGTGGGGTAGGGCCTTTTATGCGTATTGTGTTTGGGTTGGGATGGTATGTTTGTGTATGCCTTTTTTGAATGGGGTGGAGATGTCGGTGTGTGACTGTGGTGCTGTGTGTTTTGTTGTTTGGTTGTTGATTGGGGGTGGGCCAACATAACTTTAGGGCATTTTGGTAGTGAACATGGAAAATAAGACCACATGGGCACAAATCTCCCTACTAGCAGGACTAAATGGAACAAAAGTATAAAGTTGAGACTGATTGGTTAAAGAATTTGTGAGATAGGATTTATTGGTAAATATTCTAAAAAATAAAATAAAATACATATATCTTTAAGTATGTTTAACATGTATTCTAAGGATACAAAGTGACCAAACCAATTTATAATCCCGAACCACATAGCAACTTCAAAATTTAAGTGAAGAAAATTATACTAAATTAAAATAATTATATATGATTTGCAATGAAAACAAAAAGATTAACCACAATGTCACTTGTATACACATTTTTCATTAAAAAAATTCTAACAATTGTAAGCAATTGGATTAAATTGAAACAAAATCATAAATTCATGGGCAAAATCGAGTCAATTAGAATTACAGGGATCAAAATAATACAAAAACCAAAACACAAGGACTATCAATGTAATTTGTCCAAAAAGAAAAGATGAAGTTAAGAATGTCCTGACAACAAGTTTCACATACACACTATGCACACATCAAATTTTCCAACATTTTACACACTTTTTCCTTTTCATTTTTGTAACGCTCCGAAATAATTAACATTAACCCAACTCATAATGGTGCTGCAATCAATCAACAATCTCATAACTTCTATTCATTATATCTTTGATCATTACAAATGAAAACATATGCAATATATATTCACCAATCCTAAATTTTGAATCTACAACATATACATGGATACAAGAGTAAAAACAGAAATAAAATCATGTAATGAAATATCTTAACGGCTAAAAGTTTCCAAGACAATGCTTGGTCATAACAAAATGAGTTTAAACTCAATACAAGTAAAGCCCTAAACTTAAACAAAATGATTACATCAAGAAACCAAAAATGAAGCCTTAAGCTTCAGGTCCTCCCAAGCTATGTCCTTGGTTAAGGCATATCATCAGTACCTGAAAGTTGTTTTCCACATAGGGTAAGTCACAGTCCAGTAAAGATACTCTAACACAGTATATGAATCTTACCAAAATTATAAGGAGAATTCACATGCATACCATTTGCCAAACATTTCTCGTTTTCCATCTCAAAACAATGCAATGCCAGATTATAAATCAATTCACGAAAATAATCCTTTTATAACAGAAGATAGAGCAGTGGATACAACGCACTAGAAATCTCTAGGTACATATCTGCCAGTAAGCTATACAAGTACTACCAAAGCCATTTTACCGATACTAATCGGAAGGATCGGCACCTAACTGCGCGGGTTTCTGGACTTTCACGAAGGACACACATGCCAACATAATAACACCACAGCCACACCCCCTAACCAGATTCACCACAGTATTCACTCCTTTTTCTTAAAATCAATACATTTACAATGTTCAATATGAAATGATGCTCAATGTACAATGTATGAGAAATTAGTTTCAATTCAACCTAATCCTCATGCAATGTCTACAACAATCAAGACTGTCCTCCACCGATAGCCCAAAACAGTTATTTCTATTCAAAAGATAATTTCCAATCAAAAGATACAATTTCATCTATTACAATGAGAGTGATACTACATATCCAACTGCACCATCATCATTAAGATAAATATTGTTCCAGTTTCACCATATCTAACATCATTTTCCATTTCCCCTTCACAATTCCAAATATCCAAAATCTAGGGCAAAACCCTCTTTATTTAAAAAAATCAATTTCAAGAAGAAATATCCACCATGCTAACATGTCTCACTCATAAATAAATCCCCACAACCATTTTCAAGGATATATTTGGAAAATCCCTCTTTAGATTTGAAATCGAAACCTTAGATTTTTTCCAAAATTCCCAAATCATTAATCATTTTCAAAGAGCAAATAACTAAGCTAAAAATCATATAAAGAGTCAAAGAAATCCCTATATCAAATTAGAAGACACAAAGAAACAATGGGTAGAACTTAAAGAAGTTGAAAACACTAACTTCTCTAATTAAAATGAAGCCCTTATCGCGCTCAACGTTTTACTCTAAAGGAATAGGGCAAGAAAACCCACAGATTGAGAATATTTGAAGCTTGAGTTCAAGAACTAGAGAGAGAGAGAGAGAGAGAGAGAGAGAGAGAGTGAAGATCTAGGCTGTGCTTGGTATGTGTTTTGAGATAAATTTAAAAAAAAAAATTTGGGGAGAGAGTTTAGAAATTTTTTTTGGTTTGTTTTTTTGTATATTTTGAAAATAGTTTTGAAGTTTGGGATGACTTAATATTTTGTTGTAGCTGAGTAGATGTGTGTGAGAGAAAAAATGATTGAGAAGGAAAGAGGAGATAGAAAAGGTGATTGATTGATGTGTAGGAGACAGAAAATGATCTTGGAATTTTTTTCAAAAAAATTGAACCAAACAAAATTTTGAATTTTTTTTTCAAAAATTGTATCTTGAGATACAAACCAAACAAGCCCTTAGGGCATTGAAATGTTTAGAGAGAGAAAGAGATCAAAAAGTGATCCAAAAAGCCTTCTTTTCGGATTGATATACGCACAAACCGCTCGAGCGACCAAAGCACCGCTCGATGAATAGACACGAAAAGTCACACCGATCGAGCGACCAAAACCACCGTTCGAGTGCACAATGATCCATTTCTAGTAGTTTTGCAAACTGCAAAAGATTGCTCAAGCACAAAAAATGTTGCTCCCGCACATATATCACTCTCTCAGTAGTTTTACCGTTTGAGTATAAGAAGCATCGCTCAAGCGAACATGCAAAAATCTAGGCAACAACTTATTGAAAAACTGACTTCCAATAAAATCCATCGTGACATACTCCTACTTCCACTCGGCTATAGGTAAGGGTTGCAACAAACTTGCTGGTCGCTGGTGCTCGGCCTTCACTTATTGACAAATACGGCACCTCGAAACAAACAAGGCTACATCTCTCTTCATCCCCCTTCACCAAAATTGGCGGCTAAGGTCGTGGTACTTCTTTGTGCCTCTCGAGTGTACCACAAGGCATGAATGTTGAAACTCTCAGAGCACTTCTTACCTACAAGATTTTGGCACGAAAAAATGATTTAGATACCTCACACTCAAGTCAAAATATACATTTAAGCCATTCTCCACCTTTTCACTAGCTATCTTTCCTCGAATAGCCTCTACTTCGTGATCATCTCGCTATGCTTCTATTAATCGACTAACTAGTGTAGGTCGCGCAACTATAGTGAACAAAATGACTGACTCAATAGACTCGCTAAGATGCAAGTCAAACTCGCCAATAGCACCCAACATCTCCCATTCCCGGACGGCAATAATAGCTACACTACTTACTAATTTCCTACTCAATGCATCAACCACTACATTGGCCTTTCCCAGATAATAGAGCAACTCAAAGTCATAATCCTCTCTAAACTCCATCCATGTCCTATGTCTCAAATTCAAATATTTCTATGGAAATAGATACTTCAAACTCTTGTGATTGGAAAACATCTCAAATCTTTCACAATATCAGTAATGCCTTTAGATTCTTAAGGCAAAAATCACTACCGTAAGCTCTTAGTCGTGAGTAGGATAGTTTCTCTCATGAGTTTTCAACTGCCTTGAACTCTAGGCCACCTTCCCCTCTTGTATCAACACAAAACCCAAACCTTCTCGAGACGAATCACAATAAATTGAATAACCTAAACCTCTCTTCGGAATAATCAACAGTGGGGTAATGGTGAGTCTAACGTTAAGCTCTTCGAAAGACTTTTCACAAATCTCACTCCATACAAATTTTACCCCCTTCCTTGTCAATCTAGTTAATGGTGAGGCCAATATAGAAAAGTCTTTCACAAAACGTCAGTAATACCCTACTAAGCCCAAGAAACTCCGAATGTCAAATGCATTCTTAGGTTGTTCCCAATCTTGCACTGCCTCTATCTTAGAAGTGTCTACTGTCACTCCTTCCGCAGATACCACATGGCCCAAGAACTTAACTTCTTCCAACCAAAACTCGTACTTCCCAAACTTAGCATAAAGATTGTGTGCTCTAAGAAACTCAAGTATGATCTGCAAGTGTTCCTCGTGTTCCTCATCGGAAGGTGAGTAGATCAAGATGTCATCAACAAAGAAAACCACAAAACGGTCTAAGAACTCACGAAAAATTTGATTAATCAAATCCATAAATGAAGCCAGTGCATTGGTTAGCCCAAAAGGCATCACTAAGAACTCATAGTGGCCATACTGTGTACGGAATGTCATTTTCTGAATATCCTCCTCTTTCATCCTTAACTAGTGATAACCCAATCTCAAGCCAGTTTTGAAAAAGCAACAAGACCCCTTCAACTGGTCAAACAGATCATCTATACGAGATAATGGGTACTTGTTCTTGACAGTTACCTAGTTCAACTTCCAGTAATCTATACATAATCGCATGGTGCCGTCATTCTTCTTAGCGAAGAGAGCTGGTGAGTTCGATCTCCTGGTGGGGTGATAACCTAGTAAGATTCTTAGGAGAGATGTCCGCATAAGGATTTTAATTTAGACCTGACCCATTTATTGCTTTTGGATCCTAGAACTTGTGTATTTAACTATTGTTCAACTTATTTCTATCTTGTTGTTTATTGAGTTTGGCTTTTGGGAGTTTTGGTTGCGTTCAAAATAGGTTGGGAAATTCATTTTTCAAAGAGTTGATGGCCTAGAATTTTGCTTGTTTGCTCAAGCAAAGCTTCTTTCACTCGAGCGGTCTTTTACAACCTGCAAAACTACTGAGCATTTGATATCTGTGCTCGAGCAACGCTTCTTGCGCTCAAGAAAACTTTTACAGGAGGGGGTCATTGTGTACTCGAGCGGTGTTTTTGTCCCTCAAGCGGCGTCACTTATTGTGTCTATCACTCGAGTGACCATTCCTTCGCTCGAGCAATCTGTGCGTATATCAGTCCGAGAGGAAGACCTTTTTGATCACTTTTTCATCTCTTTCTCTCTTTAAACATTCCAAAACCCGAGATCTATGCCCTCTCTCTAGTTCTTGAGCTTTTGCACTAAATACTCTTAATCTGTGCATTTTCTCACCCTAGTCCTTTGGAGTAAAAGATAAAGCACATCGAGGACTTCGTTCTAATCAGAGAAATTAGTGTTTTTGGCTCTGGCGCGTTTGACTTTTTGTTTCTTTTGGTCTTCTCCTTTGAGGTAAGGATTTCTTTGACTATTTTTAGAATTTTTAGCTTAGTTATTTGTCTTTTAAAAGGGTTATGTGTTTGGAAAATTTTGGTAAAACCTAAGGTTTGATTTAAAATTAAAAGAGGGATTTTTCAAATTGATTCTTGAAAATGGTTGTAGGAATATGGTTGTGGATGAGTTGTGTTGAAATGGTGGAAAGCTTTTCTCAGAATTGATTTTGGAAAGAAAATGGGGCTTTGCCCAAATTTTGGATATTTGAAATTGTGAAAAGTGGAATGAAAAATGATGTTGGATATTGTGAAATTGGAATAATGATTATGTTGATGATGATGGTAGAGTTGAATATGTAATATCACTCCCATTGTAATTGATAAGAATATATCTTTTGATGGGAAATTATCAATTGTTTAGAAATATCTGTTTTGGATTATTAATGAAGGATAGTCTTGAGTGTTGTAGACATTGGATGAGGATTAGGTTAAATTCAAACTAATTTCTTGTCCATTGTGCATTGAGTATCATTACACATTGAACATTGTAAATGTATCAATTTTTAAGAAAAAACGGGTGAATATCTTGGTGAATCTGGTTAGGGGGTGTGGTTGTGGTTATGTTATTGGCCTGTGTGTCCTTGGTGAAAATCTGGAAACCCACGTGGTTAGGTGTCGATCCTTCTGGTTAGTACCGATAAAATGGCTTTGGTAGTGCTTGTATAGCCTACTTGCAAACACGTACCTAAAAATTCCTAGTGTGTTATATCCACCTGTTTTCTATATAAAAGAATTATTTTCATGAGTTGATATATAATCTAGCATTGCATAGTTTTAACATGGAAAAATGAGAAACATTTGAAAAATGGCATGCATTGTGCATTCACCTTATGATTTTTCTAAGATTCATATATTGTGTTAGAGTATCTTTGCTGGGCTTTGGCTCACCTTATGTGAAAAATAACTTTCAGATGCTGATGATATGCCTCCACCAAGGACATAGTTTGGAAAGACTCGGAGTTTAAGGCTTCCCTTTTTGTTTCTTGATGTAAATATTTTGTTCAAGTCTCGGGCTTTACTTGTATTGAGTTAAAGTCATTTTGTTGTAACCAAGAATCGACTTGGAAAGTTGTAAGCCATCGTGGCATTTCTTTATGTGATTTTAATTTCCTTCCTACTCATGTATCGATGTCATATGCTACGGATTTAGAATCCAGGATTAGTGAATATATATTGCATATGTAACCTTTTTTAATGATCAAAGATAAAATGAATGAAAAATATCAAATTATTGATCAATTGACTTACTGTTATAAGTTGGGTTTTATACTAATTATTTCGACAAGCTACAGTGTGAGTATTCACAAACCACCCTCGACAACTCAACTCAGATCACTTCAATCTCACTACCCAAGAGCGTTGCAAAAAGACAATTAAGCTCGCCCTTACCACGAGGGTCACATACTGGCGATAAAACTCTATCAGCTCCATCCCCTAGAAAATAAAAATAGTCACTGCTCGAGGTGCACACCGTAACCTTTTGCCGGTAACAATCTATAACCGCTTGGTACGAGAGGATAACCAATCTATACCCAAAATGACATCGAAACTTGACATGCCTAGCAATACAAAAGCAAAAGGGAGTCAGCAACTGACAACCTTAATCTCACAATCGCGACATCCCCGGTCCAAGTCAACCTTACCCCCAACTGAGGATTCTACCTTGAGTGAAGATGCTAACTGAGCCACTTCTCACCTTAAGACTTATGCGAATGTAGATGAAATGAAAGAATGAGATTCACCAGTATCAATCAACACATTGGCAATAGAATTAAACAACAAGAAGTTACCTCTCAAAACAGAGGGTGTTGGCAGCTAATCTAGCTTGGTAACAGCATACATACACCCTGTAGATCTCTGTTCCACCTGCTCACCCATCGGAGCATAAGACTGACAAGCTAACTAAGCCGAAGAAGCTCATTGAGTAGCCCTTGAGGCCTATTCTGACTGGGTAGGCTGATGGCTTTGTGTCTGTCTCGAGATAAACACACCAGATGTGCCACTTGTTTGAGGGAAAACCCTCCTCAAGTGCCCTGACTGTCCACACTGATAATAGGTAGGTGGTTGCCCTTTCGCCTAACTCTGGCTTTATGAATGAGCGACAGAAGGCGCAGACTGTTACCCTCCTTCTCTCTGCGGGCAAACTAGAGACTTGTGGCCCAGCCGACCAACCTTAAAGCAAGTGATCGCACCCTGATTTCTCCTCTCTAAACTAGAACTCAGTACAGGAAAGGTGGATTTGAACTGAGCAACCTGGGATTGTTGTGGAGTGGAACCCCTCTGCCTTATGTTGTCCCTCGTCTCTCCTTGAACCTCTTGACTCCTCTGCTTGGAGCCCCTCATCCTCCCTTTCTCCATCTGAATCACGGTCTCTAAATGCGCCACCACCTCTACAAGACGACTGTAATCCCTAATCATGGATATGGCCACCTTGAAAGGGAGCCTGATCCTCAGTCACTTCTTGAACTTAACACAACGACGTTCTTCTGTCGCCACAAGCTCCGGTGCAAATCTAGAGAGGCTTGGAAAAGTTGCCTCAAACTCTGCTACAAGTGTGTTCAGCTGCTTGAGGTTCAAGAACTGATCCCTCAACTTCTTCCTAGCTGTGGAAGGCAAGAACTTGTCTTGGAAAGTGTTGAAAAAGGCCTCCTATGTCACCCCAATGCGTCCACTTGCATACTTCTACCATTGACCCGCATCTCCCTTCAGTTGGAAGGATGCCAAGGTTACCCTCAAACCATCGTCCTCGATGCCAAGCATCTCAGATGTCTTCACCATCTACTCTAGCCACTCATCTGCATTCAATGGCTCATTTGGATCCCCCAAAACCTCATTCGGATTCAATCAGAAGAACTCCCTCTTTATAAAAGATGGCTCCGCCTCAACTACATGAACCTGGACTTGATTCTCAGCACTGAGAATGTCCATAGACTCCTGCAGAGCACCGGCCATTTCTCGGGTCAAAGCGCCTATGGCTTGCTGACCTGTTGGCTTGACACGTTGACCTGACCAACTCTTTCCTCCTATGTCGGAATATCATTCGGTAACGGCACTTCCTACTGCCTAGGCCTACAATACCTACCAGCACCACGTCTTGATATCCTAATAAAGATAACGCAATAGATTAGCACATTTAGAAATGTGCCGAAGCTAATTCACTCACGTCCTAATGTGGTGGACAATAATTAATTCACTGCACTTAAACACTTAATCACATAAACACAAACGAATTTCCTTTCTAGATAGTGGCCGTTCCGCAACATTGCCAGAGTTCCAGTCAGAAATAGTAGTGATCAAGTACTCTTCTGATAGGACTTCTAGAAATTCAATATCTAAGAAATTAAATCTCATACCCATATAGTCACATAAGCATGTAATCACATAGCATACAAGGTTTATTTCTAATACCAACACGCAAGAGAACTCATTGTGGTAAAAACCACGTCCCACGATTCCGAAGTATTCTATCCCGATTGCTTTGATACAAGTTGTAATGCCTCAAAATAATTAACACTAACCCAACTCATAATAGTGCTACAATCGATCAATAATCTCATAACTTCTATTCATTATATCTTTAATCATTACAAAAGATGATGTAACGCCCCAAATTTCTAGCCCAAATGATAATACAACAATCATGGCTCTTTCAAGGAAAACTGAATATAAATCTCCAAACTTACATTATATGACACAATAGTTTTTCATGCAACAATACATTAATCAAACAACAAGTAAATAAACGAATAAATACCCCCAAGGGTTTACAAGTTTCCAAGGCTTGAGCCTGGTTACACAAAAACGGTTATTCAAACCCACATAAACACAGCCATTGGCTTACACACAGAGTCACAACAAAATGAAAGCATTGTACTCCCAACACAAATACTTCCACACCCCTAGTTGGGTGGGATCACCACATCTTTTCCTACACAAAAATCCCATAGGGTGAGCATAAAACCTAGTAGCAAATCCTTAACAAAGTATATACATTTTATACAAGTCTCAAGGGATAAAATCCACATGCCATGCTATGCACTTTTGAAAGAAAATCACATCTTTATCTTTGAAAACCATCATACTCAATGATGTTATGCAATTTCAATTCTTCAAAACATAACAATTCATTTCAAGAGCGGTAAATACGACTCTGGTAATCCCTAGGTCGGTGTCTGCAAGTAGACTATACAAGTACTACCAATTTGTCATTTTTACCGGTATTAACTGAAAGGCTCAACACCAATCCACGCGGTTTTCGGTCTTTCACCCCGAACTCTCAGGCCAACTTATTCAATATCATCTACACCACCTATCAAGACTTACCAACGTATTTACCCCATAACCATTCCATGAAACTTGTTTCTCAACATTCTTTTCTCAATGCAAGTTTTCAAATCAACTTTCAAAGTTTAATGTAATCAAATGAATTGATATGCCAATTTCACAAGATGAATATAAATACTTTTATTCCAAATCATCATCCAAGGAATAACACAATTTCCTCCTCTCAAGTATCCTCAACAATTAGTTATTTCAAGACTATTTCAACGTTTTGAACAATAATTTCCAAAGTTAATTCTCATATTCCTTGAAATTCATCATTTATATAAATAAAAATAAGAAATTTTGCAAACATCCATTTATTTTGACACACAAAATAAATATAACAATATCGTTCATGGATTTTCAGTCTCCTTAAAAAAAAAATCCCAAAATTCTAGGTTTTCTCACCAAAACTATACAACTCAAATCTTTTGAAAGAAAACTTTTCAAAAACATCTTTTCTTCAATCAACGAAGATCAAAACCCATAAGATCATTTTAAAAGAACAAGAGACAAACTCACTTTCAAAATCGCTCAACTTCTTGAATCAACAATCAATTCTCAAAGCTATCGAAAGACGATTTCGAAAATCATATGGATCTTGCAAAAATATATATATAACTATAAGAAAATCCCTTCCTCAAGTTTTGAAGAAGAAATGACATGAAACCCCTAAAATCAACGGTGTCGAAACTCAATTTTCACCGCACACAACGAAGCCCTCGAAAAGTTAACCAACTTTGATGAAGAACCTATGGCAGAACTCTAATGGATCTTGAGAAATCAAGGTTTTGATCCAATTTGGCGTAGGGAAATGTAGAGAGAAATGAGAGGAAATGTTTTTAGAGAGAGAGATATACAAAAGTGATCTGAAATATCAAATTCACGAACTGATATAATATATGGTCCGCTCGAGCGTGAAACGCCCCGCTCGAGCGTCAAATACACCTTCCCAGTACTTTTGCAGACAGGTCAAACTTCTGGGACCAAACATTCTCCGCTTGAGCGCATAAACAGCTGCTCAAGCGGACAAGTAACTTCTAATGCATTTTGCATTTTTGCTTCGGGGACGCTGCCCTTCAACCCCGCTAGGGCACTGCCCTAGGACCCGCCAAGGGGCACTGCCTCCTGGACCCCCACGAGCTAATCGATTAGCTCGATCCCCGCCAGGGCGCTGCCCCCTGGACCCCCGCGAGCTGACCTGGCAGGTCAATCCCCGACATACTCAGTGAAGTGGAAAAACTGGGATTGCTACAACCTTCCCCGTTTAGAGAATTTCGTCCCCGAAATTTCAAATCAAACTATCCAAACAAAGGGTTTCTAGCGATTAAAACCACGCTATTTCATTTTCAAATCACAATACTAACTCTCAACCAAATTCCACCATTTCCACCATGGTTATCTCATTAACAACAACCTCCCAAATACGTATAAACATGAAATTTCCAAAAAAGTAATGGCAACTCTAAACAACCTTATGCTTAAAACAATAATGCACATATCAACATGTGGTTAACAACTTTAAATATGTTTTCCTCAACACTAGGGAATATTACAAAGAAAAACAACTTAAGCATTTTCAAATAAATCCGGATATTTGGAGCAGATTTCCGCCTCCCGTTTCCACGTCGCTTCTTCAACCCCATGGTGTCTCCACAACACCTTTACCAATGGTATAGTTTTGTCCCGTAACACTTGCTCTCGGGTATCTAATATTTGAATCGATTGTTCTTCGTAAGAGGCATCCTCATCTACCTCCAAGTCAGCCCAATCAAGCACATGAGAAGGGTAGGGTTCATACTTCCTAAGCATAGCTACATGAAATACGTTGTGAACTCCCGAAAGTTGTGACGGTAAAGCTAACTGGTATGCCATTTTCCCAATTCGCTCTAAGATCTCAAAAGATGCGATAAACCTTGGAGATAATTTACCACTTTTACCAAATCTTATCAAACCTCGCCTTCGTGAGATTTTTAGAAACACATGGTCACCAACTTCAAAAGATAAAGGTCATCTCCTCTTATCGGCATAACTCTTTTGTCGGTTTTGGGTCGTAGCTAACCTCTTCCGAATGAGAACAATTTTCTCGGTTGTCTCTCTAACAATTTTCGGACCCAATAACGGTGCATCACCCACTTCGGCCCAACAAACCGGTGATCTACAAGGTCGGTCATACAAGGTCTCAAATGGTGCCATCCTAATACTAGCTTGGTAATTATTGTTGTAAGCAAACTCAATCAATGGTAAGTGCCTTTCCCAAGGCCCCTTAAAATCAAGGACACAAGCTCTAAGCATGTCCTCCAAAATCTGAATGGTACGTTCCGACTGTCCATCGGTTTGAGGATGATAAGTGGTGCTAAGAGTCAACTTAGTTCCTAACGTTTCTTGAAGGTTTTGCCTTAACCGGGCAGTAAAACAAGGATCCCTATCCGACACAATAGTCACAGGGACTCCATGAAGTCGAACTATCTCTCTAATGTACAACTCTGCCAAGCGTTCAATTGAGTCGCTGGTGCACATTGAAATGAAATGGGTAGACTTAGTCAACCTATCAACAATCACCCAAACGGCGTCATTGCCTCGTTGTGTTCTAGGAAGCCCAACTACAAAAGCCATGGTAACACGCTCCCATTTCCACTCGGCTATCGGTAAGGGTTGTAACAAACCCGTTGGTCTTTGGTGTTCGGCCTTCACTTGTTGACAAGTAAGGCACTTTGATACAAATAAAGTGACATCCTGTTTCATACCCCTCCACCAAAACTAACGACTAAGGTCATGATACATTTTAGTGCCTCTCGGGTGTACCGCAAGGCGTGAGTGATGGAACTCCCGAAGTACTTCCTCTCTACAATATTCTGGTACAAACAAACGGTCTAGGTAACGTACACTCAGATCCGAGTGAACGTTCAAACCTTTCTCTTCCTTCCCATTGGAAATCCTCACACGGATTGATTCCACATCACGGTCTCCTTGTTGTACCTCTATGACCTTACTAATCAAGGTAGGTTGAGCATTCAAAGTAAACAAGGTAGCACTCTCTCTGGACTCACCCAAGTGCAAATCAAACTTACCAATAACATCTAGCATATCCCATTCCCAAATGGCCACACTTGCCAAACTACTCACATATTTTCGACTCAAAGCATTAGCCACCACATTGGCCATCCCTGGATGATAGTGTAACTCAAAGTCATAATCCTTCATAAATTCCATCCACCTCCGTTGTCGTAAATTCAAGTCTTTTTGAGAAAACATATATTTTAGACTCTTATGATCGGAGAAGAATTCAAACTTCTCACCATATAAGTAATGCCTCCAAATTTTCAAAGCAAAAATCACCACTGCTAATTCTAGATCATGGGTGGAGTAATTTTTCTCATGGGTTTTCAATTGTCGTAAACTGTAGGCCACAACTTTTCCCTCTTACATCAAGACACAACCAAGTCCATCCCCAGACGCATCACAGTTGACAGTGTAATTCAAACCCCTTTATGGAATTATCAAAATTGGTGCGGTAGTCAATCTAGTCTTAAGCTCTTGGAATGACTTTTCACAAGCCTCACTTTATAGAAATTTGATATCCTTTCTAGTCAACCAAGTCAAAGGTGCAGCTAGTCTAGAGAAGTCCCTTACAAAACGTCGATAAAACCCCGCTAATCCCAATAAACTTCGGATTTCAAAAACATTCTTGGGTTGTTCCCAATCCTGTACGGCATCTATTTTTGAGGAGTCCACAGTCACTCTCTCTCTAGACATTACATGCCCCAAAAACTTCACCTCTGTTAACCAAAACTCGCATTTTTCAAATTTGGCATACAATTGATGCTCACTAAGTAAACCCACCACTACCCGCAAGTGAGTCTTGTGTTCCTCTTCAGAGGTTGAATAAATCAAGATGTCTTTCACAAAACGGTCCAAGCATTCCCGAAAAATTCTGTTCATCAAATCCATAAAGGAAGCCGGTGCATTGGTCAACCTAAAAGGCATTACAAGGAATTCATAGTGGCCATAATGAGTACGAAAGGCCGTGTTCTGAATGTCCTCCTCCCGGACTCTCAACTGATGGTACTCCGACCTTAAATCTATTTTTGAGAAGCAACGAGACCCTCTAAGTTGATCAAACAAATCATTTATTCTGGGTAGAGGATACTTGTTCTTAACTGTAACTCTATTCAACTTGTGGTAATCAATACACAACCGCAATGACCCATCATTCTTCTTCGTAAAAAGAGCCGGCACTCCCCAAGGCGATGTACTAGGGCGAATGAAGCCCTTATTTAAAAGCTCTTGGAGTTGAATCTTCAACTCATGTAATTCGATGGGTGCAAATCTATACGGTGACATGGAAATCGGTGTCGTGCCAGGCATTAATTCAATGGAGAAATCGATCTCCCGGTGAGGTGATAAACTAGTAAGATCTTCTGGAAAGACATCTAGGTATTAACAAACTACCCTTGGTAACTCAACACGAGCCCCGTCACTCTCACTATCCAAGAGAGTTGCAAGAAGGCCACTAAGCTTGCTCCTACTATGAGGGTCAACAACTAGTGACAAGGCTCTATTAACCCAGTTCCCTAGAAAATAGAAACGATCACCACCCGAAGTGCACACTGTAACTCTTTAACAGTAACAATCAATCATAGCTTGATAAGAACACAACCAGTCTATGCCTAAAATGATATCAAAACTCGACATATCTAGCAACACAAAAGCAAACGAAAGTTGACGCCCGACAACTTCTATTTCACAATCACGACAACCCCGGTCTAAATCAACTGTACCCCCAATAGGTGACTCTACTCTGAGTGGAGGCACTAACCGTGCTACCTCTAACCCCAATGCAGAAGCAAATGCAGCAGATATAAATGAATGAGACGCACCCATTTCTATCAATACATTAGCCAAAGAATTACACACAACAAAAATACCTCTCACAACTGACGATTCTGGAAACTGCTCTGGCACGGTAACAGCATACACGCGCTCCTATGGCCCCTAATTGACTTGCTCCCCTCTCGGAACATAGGCCTATTGTACTGACTAAGTCGAAGCGGCTCCTTGATTAACTCACGAAGCTTAGACTAATTGAGTTTACTGGTGGCTCTGAGTCTTCCTTGACCCTGATGCGCTAGCTGCGCCTCCCAACTATGGGCAAGTTCTCTTCATATGCCCCGGCTGACCACACTGATAACAATTAAACCCTTGACCTTTATTCTGAGACTGAGACTGACTTTGAGATCGGTTAGGTGGTGGTACTATTAACTGCCCTCCTCCCTTCTATGGGCATGAGAAGGCTTCGTGACCTGGTTGGCCACACTTGAAACATGAGAAGTTACTCGATGCATTTTTTCTCGGACTCATACTAGGCAAAGAAAAAGTGGATCTGGACTGCTGTGGTTGGGACTAGGATAGATAGGTGTTCATGCTCTTCTTGTTCTGCCTATAGTCTCCTTGAGACTCTTGGCCCCTGGACCTCGAACTCCGAAGCCTCTCCTCTTCGACTTGTATGGAAATTTCTACGTGTGTCGCCGTATCCACAAGACGGTCATATTCCCGAATCATATTTCCGACAAGCTTGAACATAATTTTTGTCTTCAATTTCTTTTCAAATTCAATGCAACGGCGTTGTTTCGTTGCCACCAACTCTGGTGCAAATCTGGACAAACTAGAGAAGATCGCCTCAAACTCGGCCACGGGCATGTCGAGTTGTTTGAGGTCTTTAAACTCTTGCCTTAATCTCTCCCTAGCAGTGGGAGGTATGTACTTATCTTGGAAAGCAACCGCAAAGGCTTCCCATGTCGGCTCCACTCTACCCTTGGCATATTTCCACTATTGACTCGCGTCTCCTTTAAGGTAGTAACTCGCTAGAGTCACTCTAGTTCACTATCTTCAATGTGAAGCATCTTAAATGTCTTCACAGTTTGTTCGAGCCACTCATCCGCTTTCTTGGGCTCGGGGCCACCATAGAACTCATCCGGTTTGGCCCGCAAGAACTCTCTAGTAAGGAAACTCGCCATTGATTTCGCGGTGTTCTCTCGGGCTTGATTCTCCACCCTCAAAAAGTTCATAGACTCTCTTAAAGCCCCTGCCATTTCTCGAGCTAGGGCCCCCATTGCGGTTTGACCCGCTTGTCCCACCTGCTTGGCTACATTAGCTTGGCCTGCTTGCTCAGCCATATTAGCTTGGCCGAACCCTTCTTGCACCAGAACCCTATGGACTGGTACCTCATGTGCACCTCGGTGAGCCCTACCACTCCTCCTGCCTCTACCACCACGGACTTGACACCTTTCTGATATCCTAATAAAGGACACAAGAGAAATAATTTAGCACATTAACTCATATGTGCTCGTAACTTGACTCACACGTTTGACTACAACAATTTCATATATTTCTCTACCATATACACAATTCAATTTCACTCCACATAAGCACTTAGTCATGTAAACACATACGGATTATACTCTTATGATAAGACCCGTCCCACGAAAAATCAAGAATTCTTAGTAGAATGAGTATTGATCAAGTACCCTTCTAATAAGACCCCAAGGAATTTAACGGACGCAAATAACATTACAAAAGTCTAATCCCATACCCATTTACTCACATAAGCATGTTATCACATAGTCACAAAATGCATAACACTTCCTAAGCATGCTAAATGAACCCATTGTAGTTAAACAACCACTTCCCATGAGCTCCAAGTATTCAAACCCAGTAGCTCTGGTACCAAGTTGCAATGCCCCAAATTTCTAGCCCAAATGATAATACAACAATCATGACTCTTTTAAGAAAAACCGAATATAAATCTCCAAACTTACATTACATGACACAATAGTTTTTCATGCAACAATACATTAATCCAATAACAACTAAATAAACCAATAAATACCCCCAATGGTTTACAGGTTTACAAGTTTCCAAGGCTTGAGCCTGGTTACACAAAACGGTTATTCAAACCCACACAAACACAGCCCTTGGCTTATACATAGAGTCACGGCAAAATGAAAGCATTGTACTCCCAACATACATACTTCCACGCCCCTAGTTGGGTGGGATCACCACATCTTTTCCTACACAAAAATCTCGTAAGGTGAGCATAAAGCCCAGTAGGAAATCCTGAACAAAGTATATACATTTTATACAAGTCTCAAGAGATAAAAAGCACATGCCATGCTATGCCTTTTTGAAAGAAAATCACATCTTTATCTTTGAAAACCATCATACTCAATGATGTCATGCAATTTCAATTCTTCAAAACTTAACAATTCCTTTCAAGAGCGGTAAATACGACTCTGGTAATCCCAAGGTCGGTGTCTGCAAGTAGAATATACAAGTACTGCCAATTTGTCATTTTTACCGGTATTAACCAGAAGGCTCGACACCTATCCACGTGGTTTTCAGTCTTTCACCCCGGACTCTTAGGCCAACTTATTCAGTATCATCTACATCACCTATCAAGACTTACCAACGTATTTACCCCAAAACCATTCCATAAAAACTTGTTTCTCAACATTCTTTTCTCAATGCAAGCTTTCAAATCAACTTTCAAAGTTTAATGTAATCAAATAAATTGCTATGCCAATTTCATAAGATGAATATAAATACTTTTATTCCAAATCATCATCCAAGGAATAACACAATTTCCTCCTCTCAAGTATCCTCAACAATTAATTATTTCAAGACTATTTCAACGTTTTGAACAATAATTTCCAAAATGAACAACAATTCTCATATTCCTTGAAATTCATCATTTATATAAATATAAATAAGAAATTTTCCAAACAACCATTTATTTTGACAAACAAAATAAATATAACTATATCGTTCATGGATTTTTAGTCTCTTTAAAAAAAAAACCCCAAATTCTAGGATTTCTCACAAAAACTATACAACTCAAATATTTTGAAAGAAAACTTTCCAAAATCATATTTTCTTCAATCAACGAAGATCAAAACCCATAAGATCATTCTAAAAGAACAAGAGACAAGCTCACTTTCAAAATAGCTCAACTTCTTGAATCAATAATTAATTTTCAAAGCTATCGAAAGATGATTTCGAAAATCATATAGATCTTGGAAAAATATATATATATAACTCCAAGAAAATCCCTACCTCAAGTTCTAAAAAAGAAATGAGATGAAACTCCCAAAATCAACGGTGTCGAAACTCAATCTTCACCGCACACAACGAAGGCCTTGAGAAGTTAACCAACTTTGATGAAGAACCTATGACAGAACTCTAATGGATCTTGAGAAATCAAGGTTTTGATCCAATTTGGCATAGGAAAGTGTAGAGTGAAGGGAGAGGAAATGTTTTTAGAGAGACAGAGATATACAAAAGTGATCTGAAATATCAGATTCACGAACTGATATAATACATGGTCTGCTCGAGCGTGAAAAACCCTGCTCGTGCGTCAAATACACCTTCCCAGTACTTTTGCAGACAGGACAAACTTCTAAAACCAAACATTCTCTGCTCAAGCTCATAAACGGCCTCTTGAGCAGACAAGTAACTTCTAATGCATTTTGCATTTTTGCTTCGGGGGTGCTGCCCCTCAACCCTACCAGGGCATTACCGTAGGACCTGCCAAGGAGCGCTACCCCCTGGATCCCTGTGAGCTGACCGGGTAGCTCGATCCCTGCCAGGGCACTGCCCTTGGACCCGCCAAGGGGCGCTGCCCCCTGAACCCCCGCAAGCTGACCGGGCAGCTCGATCCTTGACATACTCAGCGAAGTGGCAAAACTAGGATCGCTACAAATGACATATGCAATATATATTCACCAATCCTAAATTCTAAATCTATAGTATATAGCATGGATACAAGAGTAAAAAGATAAATAAAATCCAATAATGAAATGCCTTGACGGCTATAACTTTTCAAGATGATGCTTGGTTACCACAAAATGTGTTTAAACTCAATACAAGTAAAGCCCTAAACTGAAATAAAATAATTACATCAAGAAACTAAAAATGAAGTATAATGATTCTGGTTTGGACACGAACCATTTGATGTTTTGGATCCGGGTTTCATTGCCTTGTATAGTCATTTATGTCTTATTTCCCTTATACCTCTTTGAGTTTGGCTTTTGGGTTGTGTTTGTTGCATTTGGAATAGGTTGGTTTTTCAAAAACCTTGTTGCCCAGAATTTCGCTTCTACACTTGGGTGTCACTTCTTGAGCCCGAGCGGTCTTTGTGAACTCGTAGTACTTTTGTAGGTTTGCAAAATTACTGGGAGTTGGTATTCTTCGCTCGAGCTAAGCTTCTTTCACTTGGGCGATCTTGGTTTGAGCAGCCCTTATTGCACTCGAGCATTGGCCTTCTATCTATAAAACTACCATGAGTTTGTATTTCACACTCGAGCAACAACTTCTTGAGCTCGAACGATCACATCTTTTGTGTCTTACGCTTGAGCGGAGCAGTCTACGATATCAGTTCGTAAAAATTAGTTTTTACATCACTTTTTCATTTCTCTCACTCTTTCTAAACTTTCTAAAAACCCTAGATCTACACGCTCTCTCTATTTAAAACTCACATTCTCTCTTCCAAAACGCCTAGATTCATTGATTTCTCTACCCTATTCCCCTTGAGAAAAATGTAGAGCTCACTTGGAGCTTCATTTTCATCCGAACAAAGTTGGGTTTCGGTATTGTTGAAGTTTCTTCACTCTCTCTCTCACCTTCTAAGCTTGAGGTAAGAATTCTTTACACTCTTGTATGAGTTTTACCTTAGCTATTTGCCATTTCAAAAGATATAGTGGTTTGGGGATTTTTGGTAAAACCTAGAGTTTGAAATCAAAATGAAAAAAAAAAAAAAAAGGTTTTTCAAATGGTTTCGTGGAAAAACTTGTGAGTATGAAATTGGAGTTGATATATGTTGAAATGAGATATTTCCTACATTGAAATTGATTTTCAAAAAAGAAGGGATTTTTGCCCTAAAAATGTAAACTTTTGAAATTGTAAGGAGAAAATGGAATTGATGTTAAGAATTATGAAATTGAAATAATGTTGCTGATGATAGCGGAGTTGAATAGGTATTATCACTCCCATCTTGAGATTTTGGAAAAATATATTTTTAATGAAATTTAATTATCCGTTTAGAGATATCTGTTTTGGGCTATCAGTGGAGAATAACTATGAGTGTTGTAGAAATTACATGAGAATTAGGTGAATTAAAACTAATTTCTCATCCATGTGCATTGAACATTATTGCTCATTTAATACATTGTAAATATTTATGATTCTGAGAAAAGGGGTGAATGTGGGAAAGAGGTGTGTATCACCAAATTAAGTTGGTTTGTGTGTCCAAGGTGAAAGTCCCAAAAAATGCGAGTATACAGGGGTGCCGATTCCCGCAAAGGAAATATCCATAAAATGGCAATAGTAGCGCTTGTATAAACTACATTTATATGGGTGCCGTTTGATGGTTTCTCACAGACGAAATATCCGTGAAAGGTTGTACTAGTTTGAGATTTCCCCTTATTTTCTATTGTAAAGGGCATGGTTTTGAGAATTATGATATAAACCTGACATAGCACGGCTTTTGAAAAATGATATAAATGTTTTGGTACTGGCATTGCATATGCATAGAACCCTATAGCTTTGTTAAGATTTATACATTGTGTTGTATAATTTCGATTGGGCTTTGGCTCACCCTATATGGAAAATACCATTTTCAGGTGTTGATGATATGCCTCCACCAAGGACTTAACTTGGGAGGACTATGGAGCTGAAGGCTCAGTGTTGTTATTTTGTATTTAATTTTGTACAAGCCTAGGGCTTTATCTGTATTGAGCTTAAGAGTCACTTTTGATGTACCTAAGCATTGACTTGGAAAGATGTAAGCCTTTAGGGCATATGGTTATCTCCTTAGCTTTCATTTCTTTTTACAATCTTGTAACACATGTTGTAGATTCATGATGTACTATTTATGAATGTATATCACATGTGTCACCCTTTGCATATCAAACTCCAAGTAATGAAAGCTCATCAATTCATTTATGTTGCTATTTATTGGTTGTTATGAAATAGGTATATTGTGTCTATTTCGGGGCGTTACATGAAGCCTTAAGCTCCAAATCCTTCCAAGCTACGTCCTTGGTGAAGGCATATCATCAGTACCTGAAAGTTATTTTCCACATAAGGTGAGCCACAGTCTAGTAGAGATATTCTAACACAGTATATGAATCATAGAAAAATTATAACGTGAATGCACATGCATGCCATTTGTTAAACATTTCTCATTTTCTATCTCAAAACAATGCAATTCCAGATTATAAGTCAATTCATGAAAATAATCATTTTATAATAGAAAACAGGGCAGTGGATACAACACAATGGGAATCTCTAGGTACATATCTGCCAGTAGGCTATACAAGTACTACCAAAGCCATTTTACCGGCACTAAATCGGAAGGATCGGCACTTAACTGCGCAGGTTTCTAGACTTTCATGAAGGACACACATGCCAACATAATAACACCACAACTACACCCCTAACCAGATTCACCACAGTATTCACCTATTTTTTCCCCTTAAAATCAATACATTTACAATATTCAATATGAAAAGATGCTCAATGCACAACGTATGAGAGATTAGTTTCAATTCAACCTAATCCTTATGCAATGTCTACAACAATCAAGACTATCCTTCACCGATAATCAAAAACAAATATTTCTTTTCAAAAGATAATTTCCAATCAAAAGATACAATTTCATCAATTACAATGGGAGTGATACTACATATCCAACTTCACCATCATCATCAACATAAATATTGTTCCAATTTCACAATATCCAACATCATTTTCCATTTCCCCTTCACAATTTCAAATATCCAAAATCTAGGGTAAAACCCCCTTTATTTTACAAAATCAATTTCAAGAAGAAATATCCACTATGCTAACATATCTCACTCATAAATACGTCCCGACAACCATTTTCAAGGATCCATTTGGAAAATTCATCTTTAGATTTCAAATCCAAACCTAAGTTTTCCCAAAATTCCCAAATCATTAACCATTTTCAAAGAGAAAATAACTAAGCTAAAAATCATATAGAGAGTCAAAGAAATCTCTACATCAAGGTAGAAGACATGAAGAAACAATGGATAGAACTTGAATGAGTCAAAAACACTAACTTCTCCAATTAAAACGAAGCCCTTGACGTGCTCAATGTTTTACTCTAAAGGACTAGGGTGAGGAAACCCACGAATTGAGAGTATTTGGAGCTTGAGTTCAAGAACTAGAGAGAGAGAGAGAGAGAGAGAGAGAGAGAGAGAGAGAGAGTGAGTGAGTGAAGATCTAGGGTTTTGAAATGTTTAGAGAGAGAAAGAGATGAAAAAGTGATCCAAAACGCCTTCTTCTCGAACTGATATATGCACAGATTGCTTGACCGAAGAGATGAAAAAGTAATCCAGAAAGCCTTCTTCACGGACTAACATATGCATAGATCGCTTGACCGAATAGACACGATAAGTGACACCCCTCGAGCGACCAAAACTACTGCACGAGCACATAATGACCCTTTCTCAGTAGTTTTGTAGACTTCAAAAGATCGCTCAAGCGTAGATATTACACTCTCAGTAGTTTTACAAACTGTAAAAGACTGCTCAAGCTCAAGAAGTATCGCTCGAGTGATCAAACAAAAATTTGGGCAACAACTTACTGAAAAATTGACTTCCCAACCTATTTCAAATACAACCAAAACTCCGAATACCCAAATTGGACAAGTATTATGATGAAAAAGAGATGAACAACAATTATTACATGTATTCTTGGATCCGAAAGCAACAAATGGTTCAGCTCTAAACTAAAATCGTTATAATTTTCACATCCCTATCCAAATTCGTAGTCCAAACACAGTCTTAAAGAGGAATAGATGTTGCATTAGATTAGGTATAATAAAGTGAAGTTGAAATTTCTTGAAGGTTGTATCTGAGTTATGAATTTGAATAAGAATTTAGAAAGGAAAAGAGAAATAGAGATGGAATTTAATTTATATTTCATTCATATTTCCTACTCTTTTTTTTTCTTTTCTCATTCTAAATCTCTACAAAGATCTTTGATTTAAACACAACAGAAAGATTCTAAATTTTTTTTGGGGGGGTCAAATATAATGAACATTTGCCACTAAACATTTGTATAATCCAATTAATTAATTTCATTAAGCAATTGTGTTATGATTTAAAAACACCAAACATGGAGTTCAAATTGCTCCAAATAAATCTAGAAAAAAGACACCAAAAAGAAGAGGTGATCAAAGGAAGATTCTCTTTGATGGATATGAAGCATCTTAAAAAACAACCTAGTCCTTGACCTTTTTTCTTTTGATCGGGACCTAGTCCTTCACTTTATTGTTGATATGCACATTTGATAACTATTAGCCCAAAAAAAAAAAAAAAAGATTGTCTTGGAATATTTATTGAAAATCAAGCGACTTCATGACAAGAAATAATAATATTTTATTTTTTATTTGGAAGGAATAATTGAGTGATGAGACCTAATAGACACCCAAGTAGTAGAGGTGAATTTACTATTTGAGAAAGTAATTCAAAATTTTTTTTTTAATGGGGTGTCTGTATCCCATTGTTCATCTGCGGGGCTCCATTTAAAATTAGAGCAAACGCTGTATATGGATTGGTTCCAAAGAATTTATTGCAGCTAATGAGTATTAAATCTGAAACTTGTAGAGAGCACACCTCCAGACCTAAAATTGTGCCCACTAGATCAATCTCTTAAGATATTTGAAAAAATAATCAATTCAATGACTTTTCTATTTTATTTGTTTATTTAGAAACTTCATTAGGTTTAATGAGGCATATCATGATTTGAGTATAAAGTAAACTTTCATTTGCGGCATTGTCACACATTACAATAATTTTAAGTGGTGCAGTGTATATAACTTATAATTGAGTTTAGTATGAGTTGAATTTAAAAAATTAACAAATTTCAAATATATTTACACCTTCTATATATATATATATATATTTACATCCTATTTTTATCAAAAACAAAAATCTCAAATAATCTTTTAATTAGTCATATATGAGTTGATTTGGAGTAGTTTGGATCCTTTATTTATTTATTTATTTATTTTTTACTGCCCTACAATTGTATGACAAAGAAATAAAGATTACAGTTTAATACTTTCTAAAGGCTTTTGCTTAGACTTGGGCTGCTAGATGAGAAGAAATTAAAACACAATATTTTTTTTTACTGTGTTTACAAAAAAAATTATATATATAGAGAGAGAGAGAGAGAAAAAGAAAATGAAGTAAAAGAATAATTACCGATAATAGATACTAGGGTTTGGTTTCTCTCATGTTCATAATCTAACTTGAGAGAGTATTTGGACTTAATAGGCTCATTATGAGCCCAATCTCGGTGATTGTGGGATGCCTTTGGGGTTACCATGCGCGCTTGACAGTTTAGACTCCCAATCTCTAATCTGATTTCACCAGTGCAATGTGAAACAGAAAATGAGAGTCCAAATCTGGTAAATTTTATGGAAAATCCATTTTTATTGCAAAACATTGCCAAAAATGGATTACATCACCAGATTTCAGAGTCGCCATACAATCTTTTGGGAAAATTAGAAAACTCGTGACTCATGCCAAAGGCCACTGTCTGTCATAACTAAAGTGACTTGGCTAGGGAACTTAGGTATGAAAGAGGAAGATTATTAATTGAGCAACCCACTCACTCGATCAAAAGATTGACCTCTACTAAATCATGATGTGATTTTTATAATAAATGTATATCCATAATTTCGATTATTAATAACACTGCCATTACTATTTGAGGCATACAAATATAGATTGTGCCATTAATTTTGGTTATGCTTTGATTTCACGCGTTTTTGGAAAGGCTTTTCTTGAATAAAATTCAAAGTATAAGAATCACCTACATTCCAAACTAAACAACACAACCTTCATCCACTGACATTCAAACAGATATCTCACTTAAGCACTTAACCTCATGATGTAGTAACAGAAATGATAATGAACATGCACATGCAATATGCTAAAGCTAAAAAATTCTCACCTAGTACTCCAAGGCGGGTCCCAAGACACATGTATATATATATATACACAAATATACATGATCCTATATACAAACTACTAATATAGTACATATATAACATGCACCTAGGAGTCCAGATACTAAGGCATGACATGAGTATCATCTCAAGACATGGGGTTATGCACGTATTCATCTTTGGAGATAGTAAATTCCATAAATGCAAATGAACCGAACCCAAATTCATGAAAAATTAATGCAATATACAGGTATGATAAAGAAAACATGGGTTGAAAGATTATTACAACAACTTGAATGGGAAAGGAAGGGTGAGAGAGATTATTACAATAATGAATCGGTTCAACCAAACTACTCTTGAATCTAACAAATCATAATAAATAAAAGAATCAAAATTTCTAGAACCATCTAGGAAATCATTCCCTGGAAACTGTTTGCTCTGTTCATAGGAGGAGGTGGCCAGCCAGACACAAGATGAGTCAGTCGAATTGGGAAGTGGTCGGCTGAGTTCGTTCTTCGGCTGGGGGTTAGGTCAATGCAGAATTCCAGGACAGAGGCCAAAATGAGACTTTCCGGGGGATGCTCATACCCTCTACCTCCTTTATTGACAGGGATCACTTGGGGAAGAGATAGATGGGCCAAAGCCCTCAACAATGATATAAGCAGATATATACAACAGATATTGTGTTAAAGAAATAAATTAAATGGATCAAAATTAAAAACAAATTCAAGCCCAAGAAATAGATGAGAACCTACATCTTCTCTTTGTAAATAAGGGAAACTCAATACTCAAATCCATTCTATTAAGTGGAAAGCGTAGATTAATGAAAATCATTTCTAGGCAGAAACTTTGCTTATTAAAATAAGGGATTCATCAAACTCATTAAAAACTTCTCATCTAATCATAGAACAAGGATAGTTACATCCCTTTTTATGTTCACAAATGATTGAGAAGGGAGGTTTCAACTTCCTCTGATCCAAAATCTCTTGTTTTACTTCCAAAATACTTAATGAAAAGGAAAGGACACCATTCCTCAATGTCAAATCCTATGGATCACCCAAACAATCCCATGGAATAACCTCTTACACTCATTGTTATTGAGTAAGGAGTTGAAACACATAGGTTAACACACTTAATAGATAGAATAAGTGAATATGAGGAGTGCAATAATAAGAAAAACATACTTTACTTATTGAACTTGTGAATATATGGCTAAATGTACTCCCATTCACATCTACAAGGGTCCAAAATACATAACAACTATGAATCTAAGGCTAAGGAAAACAAGAAAATGAAGAAAAGAAAAAAGAAAAAAGAAAAAACCCATTAACTCAATGGATGGGTGGCTAAGGCTACTCCCTCAACATCCACGAGGACTTGCAACAATTACATAATTGAAATCAAACTAGAACTGAAGAAAAAGTACAAGGACAATGATTAAGGATGTAAAAAATTCACCTCTTAAAGAGGATGAGTTCTTTTGTTCACAAACTCCTTTTTGGTTCCCTTAAGAGCTTTCAGGTGTGCTTTTTAATGTCCAAGTCCTTTGTCCAGAGCTTGTGATCAAGCTTTAATGGAGTGTTTAATGTTAAAAGGTGAAAGTGGTAGGTAGGGAATAAGAGTAAAGAAGGAGAGGTTTCCAAGCTTGTATATGCCTTGGGCAAGTTTTTTTAACCCTTGAAAATGAGCTGCCAAGCTCTATATATAGAGACCATGGTCTAAATATCTAAGTTATTTGTGGTAGGTAAGCAAAACAAGCTGAAATTCCTGAAAATGCACTGTGCCCAAAACATTCAGCCGATCGTGCTTCTTGGTGATCGGCTGAGTACTTTTGTAGCCGGCCAGTACATGGTGTCCGGCCAGCCAGTAGGCACACTGTCAGATTAACAAGAGAAGGTTAGTCTGAAATGAAAGGAGAAATAGGTAATTTAAAGGATTTCATCACTTCCATTCATTTCCACTATACTCTTTGCTCAGTTTGTTTGAAAGGATACAACGTTTTGATTTAAAAAATATGAGTCTTAGAACATTACAGTAATGTTTGGAGTTGCACCGCTAAAACTTGTTTTGAAAGAGGTTTCCATTTTGGTTGAAAAATATTTTATCCAAAACAGGTCTTTGGATGGCTTAAAGCTTGATCCTTAGACTTCTTACTGTAGCACTTGTAAGATTAACACATCTCGTTTTCATCATTGGGAATTAGTGCCAAAGTCTCAAGGCTAGTAAAAATTGGGATGTCAACAGTGATCCAAACCGTCCACTTTTTTGTATTTGTTGAGAAGAATATTAATGTAAAAAATCAAGATGATTAGACTTCGGTAACTATATGTTTGAATCACATTTATCTTTAAAAAAAATGGATGGAAAATATAATTTAAAGAATAATCGTCCATTTTTTAAAGAAAAATGTGATTCAAACATATAGTTACCAAAATCTAATCAACTTGATTTTTTACATGAATATTTTTCACAATGAGTTCTAAAAAGTGAATAATTTAAATCACTGAGATTAGGCTTACAATGTGCCCATTAAGTCCAAATTCCTAACAGGAAAGAAGCCAAACCCTAGATACTATATGGTTGTTCTTAGATCTGATCCTTAATCATTTCTTTTAGAAGGTCTGATTAATTACTAATAATACCACGGTAACCAAAATTTGAATATTACCCTTATTTTATACCCAACTCTATTTATATGTCACCATTACATTTGATATATAGCACATAGTACGGTAGTGTTTAGTAACATTATATTTTAGTTTTTTATTTTTTATTTTTTATGTTCTCGAAGAAAAAAACAATAATAAAATATAACAAATTCAATGTCACTGTTGGCAAAGTAGTATTCAAACCTACCATCGGCTGATTCATAAACATACAAATATATGTTTTCAAAACATATCTATATGTATAAGAATAGCTTTAAAAATTATATAAGAAATTTTGATTCATTGTAATTAGCCTAATAGTCTAAAAGAATAGATTTTGTTTGAGTATTTTTTTTATATTTTTTATAAGTGATGTTAGTGATTATTTGTATGATTGTTATACGTTCAACTTTTGATTACTATATCTTTAATTTTTGTATAATTAAATACCAATCATTTAAAAAAAATAAAAAAATTATTTTAGAGAATCTGGACTCATAACTAAAACTCTTAAATACATATCAATAAAAAAAATTAATTGTCACTTTTGCTTTAATTGTAATTTTTACCAACATTTTAACTATTTAAGTTTGGTTTCAAAACTTTTACGAGTTTTAAAATTTGTTCAAATTTGATTCATTTAACTTTTTTATATTTACCAAACTAAGTCAAATGTGCAATTAATTATTCAATGTAACATTTCCTTTTTTAAATTTGTTTTTCTATATGTCAAATAATTTCGTTTTAAAAAAAAAAATTAAGTGTTGAATATAAGATCAAATTTAAAATTTATCATTTTAAAATTATAATGAAAGTGGTGACAATGACAATAATGTTAAAGTAAAGACATAGTGGTTGTGGTGATGGTAGAGAAATAATGTAATAGAGATAAAATAAATAAATAAATAAATCACTCACAAGATGCGAAATCTCGTGACAAAAAATTAGACAACTTGCCCATACCTTGCACGAACCTACCTACCTAGTGTATATATGGTTCATTTTTATAATTTTTCCTAGCTACCTAGTGTGTATATATAGTTCATTTTTATAATTTTTTTTTTTTTTAAAATGCGATCCACACACTTTAAATATGATACATCACATTATTTTAATCAATAAAAAGGAATATTTTATTTAGAACAAAATAATTTTCTACTTGTTTGGGTATTACAAGTCAATAAGATTCCCCTAAAATATTGAACAAGTCGATGAGAAATCATATTCACCATTTTTCATTTACCAAGATATATCAGTGTCGTTACATTCATAAAACATTTTTACAGCCTGAATATACATAATTGAGACTCTTACAGGTAAGAATCTAATTCAAACAGATTCGCGTAAAAAAAATTGTGCAGATGAATCATTAATCATATGTTATATATGTTATTATAAAATTTTCAAGTATGTGATGAGTTGGAATATATATATAAACACATAGTGAATTCTCATTCTTACTCCACTTATTTAAAATTATATTTTAAAATTTTGTTTTTGTAAAACAAGTATAACGCAGTGGGTAAAATTTATCAGATTATACCTTATAAGTGATAGAACCTGAAGCGAAGAATCTCGTGGGTAAATCACGTGCTTTAAATGTACGACCAACGAACACCCAACAGTGGAGTGATACCACAATATGAGTATCATCCACACAAGTCACAATGTAAAAAGCTCGATCGTTATTTTAATGGAAGAGAGTCAGTATTGGAAAAAAACATACGTTATTTGATTCATACCATATCCCATATATCGTATCAGATATAAAGGATAAATATATCATCTATCCATATCAGATGATATGATAGATATAGATATCATGAGTGGGTTATTCAAATAAGTTTTGAATTCAAATTCAAACTTACATAGATAAGGTTCAAAAGGGTCATAGGTCATGCCACATGGGTGCCCAATTTCTAATATCTCCAATTCGCATGTGAGTTGGCATGACACTGCCACATCTCTATCTTAATCTCCCCAAAAAATGAACAATCTCATATTAGCCAATGCACCGTGCGACTGCTGAGAACATCTGCATGTGGGAGTTCTATACTAGAAACTCAAAAATGAGTCAGCATAGAGACATCAACCCAAAAATAAAAATAATGTCTCATACACCCTAGACTGATCTAATTGCACTGGTCCAAAAAACATCTCTAATCCCGCAAAAAGAGCATGTTTGACCCTCTCAATTCTTGCAATATATTCACACTCAATCCGCCTCTCATACAGAGCGGTGTGAGTTACCAGCAGTGAATATACAACAGTGGTGTAATACTAGATGATCTTCCATTTGCCCTCATGTTATTTAGTTTAGGATTGACCACTTTTCCAGTGATGTTCCTTAAAGCCGAATCATACATGACCGCAGGCAACATACCAAAGTAGCAGGACATCAACCCCTTACCTTATAACACAGTCAAAGGTCACAAAAGGAAGATCCCATCATCCATTTACCTTCCAATCTTGCCTGCTGACATCATCAATGCTAATCATTATGACACAAACCATAATAGTGTCAACATCCCATCATCTCATAACAAATAAGTGATCGATTTTAAAAAACACGACCATAGCTTGCACAATTCTAGATTCCAAACATAAGCCTTATCAGCACCTCTTGCGATAAGTATATACAATGGAATCCATTATGTGCGTCTCACATGAAGTGATTCAAGATCACTATCTCTTGCGCAATAACCTCTCTAAAGATATTTTGGTGACCAATCTGTGTTCATTCAAGATGCGCCCAACTAGTGCATTGAATCTTACAAAGAGCAAATTAATATACTACTAGTAAAGCATTCTATCTACAGTCTAATGAGCAAGGTCAATGTCTAAACAACTCAGTTGACCATTTACCAAAGATAACACTTATCATGCCGAATACGCCCACATAGGGTACTTCAGGCTCCCACAACAAAAAAAAACAAGGAATATAGGTCATCTGTTTCTCCCAAAGACAATCCGAGGATTCACTTAATAACTAAGGCTCTGGCTTTTACCGATAGGTAAGTTAATGGGTTTGCAATTTTGCATCTAGAATCATTCTAGGATATTCCTTATGTAAGTCATCAAAGACAAATCGGGAATTCTCCCAAAACAATTCCTAAGGATCGTACATCCGAGCATATAAATTACATCACCCATGTCCATCATATCTAAAACAGAGGACCGCCCACCCTAGGTGGTGACAACCTTTTAAATTTTTGGCTCATAATGACTAACTAAAGAAAAACTTCTTTTGGACCATTGATCATGCCTCAGTGGTCTTCATCGATCATCGTTGGCCTATCATGGCTCGACAAAATCTAAGAACCACTATTTGGATAACCGTTTTAGGTTGTAAAAGATTTATTGAAACTAGCAACCTTTTTGAGCTCCTAACTTTTCACCATAGAAGCAGAAGGTAAATCTCTACAGATCTACTTATCCAATTCTCCAACGAGAAGTTGGGTTACAACATCCACAAATCAATGTTCCGAACTTATGTCAATCATAGCCTAAGTCGAAATAACCCCACTCCCCAGGAGGAAGTCTTCTCATGGTCTACACTTTTCTCAATGGTGCGACTTTTCGGTATCTAGCGTAGTCGAAATAACCTCACTCCTCAACAATGACTATCCAAATTGTGCATAACTTTAGAACAATTTTGCGTCATAATGGAAAGTCAACCAAATTATATAAATGGTTAATCCTCAAAGACTTTGTCTTAAACTACGCAATGTTGATCCACTTTCTAAAAACAGGGGACTAGAGCCTTTGGCATTATCCTAGGCTCTTTATCATCTTGTGGAGTAATCATGAATGTTTCCCTCTCAATTACCCAGTGATGACGTGGGAAATTTTCACATTCGCTACCACGCAACAAAGAATGTAGAGTATTCTTCTCTAATGGAGTAATCCACTAGTAGGCACATTGCTCCTACTGTCCCTAGGATATTGGAAATTTCTCTCCATTCTCAACTAGGCTTCATAAAGCGCTATGCTTAGAATTCTCTATCTTATAGAGTTCCAAAACTCTATTCACATTACCTTTACTAAGAAAACTTTATGTGACTTAGTTACGCTACCACAAAGCTACTTACCTATATGCACATGACTTGAAGGGTTTACATGACAGCATACAATAATGCGCCACATGACTCTATGTGTTTACAAGACAACATACAATAATGTGCTATAGAACCCTAGGTCTTAACTTCGCAACCTTATGAGAAGTAAAATAAAGATAAGCTGCTTAACAGTTACAGATCGCCCATAGATAGCTCTCCACTAACCCATTACTTAAATGGAGTGTAAAATCTGATATGGAGGGCACTTAGTTAGGGATATAGGCAACAAACTAATGCAATTCCCAATTGGGAAACATTTTGCTCCATCATCCACCTAACATTAACAATACTTAATTCCTTATCTCTACTACACCATTGTGTTGTTGAGTACTAGGAATAATCAATTTTCTAAGCATCCATTTCTCTTCACAGAGATTTTTAAAAAATAACTCAAATAGATACTTGCCACCTTGGTCAAAACTAAAAGCACGAAAGCTGTTATCTGATTGATCTTGACCTCATATGTGCAATGTCAAAAATTATCTCAAAACTTTTGACTTATGGGAGATCTAATAGTCTTAACTCAGATGCGTATCGTAATCTATAAATGTGTCGAGATTGAGGCTTAGCTATCATACCCTTACACATATCCAGTCACAAATATCATAGTGAACTAAATGCGCCAATACAAATGACCTTCTATGGCTTTCCTGCTTACTTGTGCGCAACCATTGCGAACAAAGTTACACATTCACATGAGAGCAGGATATTACAAGCAAGTGAGCCCGAGAGGGCCTACTCAAACCATTCATGTCATCTTCTCATTAATGTGATTAAGTATAATAAGCCACCAATTCATGACTAATGGCATAAACTAATTCCAATCATCCTAATGTGTGAGTTCTTGAAAACAAGTTTTAAAGGTTTAGGCCCAACTAGGTAATGACTCATGACTAATTCATATTCATTAGATCATAAAAGGATATCATGGAGATATCAAGTGCACCTAAGTCACAAATTTAACTAGTAAGTGCTAATCCCCTGCACCTTCAAGTCAATTTTATTCTCCATACACTTTACTGCATCTAGTTGAAAGATGACAATACTCCTCTTGCTATTTCTGTTTCTTGCAATTAATTTTACTATCCACAAGAAGGAGATAATAAGCTATCAATCTATGATAGCTCTTGAAGTAACTTAAGCGCGAATTAGGCTAAAGAGTCTAATTCAACACAACGCTCTCACGAGCCATGCGTCAAATTCTTAGAGTCGTAACAACCTTGTCGGCCTTGACCTTTTCATTACTATGTGTAAACGTCCCCGAACGTCCCGGAAGGGAATCCCCATTTTGTTCACTGGGCTCACTGCAGTTCGGACTCAATGTCACGGTCCTGTATCTAATCTCGCAAAGTGCAATGCAAGACCGATGAATCATCAAAGAGTCCAAATCCGGCAAATCGTTTTGAAAAACTGATTTTTAAAAAGAAGTGCCAAACATGGACTGCTTTGCCAGATACAGAGTCGCCACCTAAATATTTTATTTTGGGAGAATTTAGGAAACCCTGACTCGTGCTTAAGGCCACGTGTCTGTCATCACCAAAGTTTCCTCGGCTTAGGAACTTGGGTACGATTGGGGAAGGTCACTTCGTGAGCACCCCCGCTTGTCCGATCAAAGATCGGCGTCTACTAACCATGATATCGAGTTTTGAAAACATTATGTGCTCTTATTCCGGTTATTAGCCTAGAATTACTCTGTGATGCACACAATATACAAGTATAGACTGGATCACCTAAGTTGGAACAAAACATCTGATGTTTGTTTTTGAAAGCAGTTCGCTGCTCGCAAGTAGGCTAAAATGCGAATTTTGCCACCCTCAAGTGGGCTTAGAAAATATGGTGATTTGCCACTCTTAAGTGGGCTTAAAACTCGCAATCAATGAATTGTTCCAATTCAAATAATCTAACCTTCACCCACAGGCATTCAGGCAGTTATATCACATAAGCACATAGCCTCATGGTAAGCATGCTATCATGGCAGTCACTCATACACATGCAAGGATGCTAAAGCATAAACACTTACCGAGTACTCCGAGCCAAAGAAAGAAGCTAATTAGAAATCATGCATGAATCCTAGCTATGCTAAGAATGCCTAATGCAACACATGCAAAAATGCAACTACAATAGGCTCGGCTATTCTAAGATGGCATATGAGATGCAACAATCGATACATGTATTCAACTTGGAATTGAAATACAATGCAGTTAGCATGATGCGCCAAGCCTGGTGCATGCAATACAGATGAATGAATGCAAACATGCGAACATATAGATACTAATTGAAACATGCCCTAAAACTAACCATCATAAGGGGTAAATAAAAGGGAGAAGGACATGGGGTTGGAAGACATACATCACACATATGCACACTTATTATAACATTGCCCTCTCTCGGAGGGTCCAAATAAATAATACCCAACCAAATGAATAACGAATTACAGTTAATTATTACACAACCCTAATTAATTAACAAATTAACTAAAATAAATAAGCTAGCATGCAAAACATATGAAATGGATTGCCTCAGCTCAGTCTTGGATGACAAGGAATGCATGCATGCTCGAGTCGCCTTGCCGGAAAATCCATTGCGATGCCCCGATTTGCCTCTGTTTGCAACTGGTCCTAGAACACTGAACAAACTCCAGAAGGCTAAAACTCCACCATGCTATAGGGATACTACCGACTAGTTTTTGTTGTTGGCTTTCGGTTTGCTGCAACAGAGAGCAAGAAAGGGGCATGGCAAAGTATTTTCAACATATGTGTGCACGACGACTCTCCCCGTCATCGCATAAGCTCTAGGGAGTGTAGTCCTCGATCTCGTGCCACCAATCACGCATCTCGATGCATGATGGCCGAGGGGTCGAATTGCACAACTCGATGTGAAATGAATGCAAACGTAAGCAAGTAAAGCCAACAACTCAATCATGGACAGTCAAGAGTGTTGGCGACCGAGAATCGAGGCACGTTTTGCCACTTGGAGTACAAAACGTCCCTCGTTTCCTGTGTTTGGACTAAACCTTACTCCAAACACAATGCAATACACGTGGCATGCATGAATGCAACTTTAACATGCAACCTAAACATAATGCCACTAAATGATGCAAACATGCAAATGATGATATGCAAACATGCTACTAGCATACACAATTCCATGAAATAATCAATGACATACTCAATGCACATGAAAACTATATGGCATACGCAATGCACACATGGAGACTAACAATGAAATGATCAAGGCATGCACAATGCAACGGTCAATCATGCAACAACATGGACTAAATGGCATATACAATGCAAGATGGACTTAAACCAAGATAGGTGAGCCTCAGCCACACCCAAATCAGTGGCCAAACATGATGAAATTAGGCAACAAAACACATGCAGACATGCACAGATGCAAGGGACCAAACCTAAGGCACCAAATGCAACTCTACCAAAGCATGGTAAGGGATGAAATATGGCATACAATCACACATTTTCCAGCTTTGAAATGACATGCAAGATGGTCCTGAATCATGTAAACACCTCACACAATGCATGCTAGATGGCTCGGATACCGAAACTAGTGAAGTTCATTACACTAGAGGTACACAAAGCAATGCTCAAATGACCCAACCAACCCCAAACAGTCCCTATGCAGGTCCAAGACAGTGGGAAGATGGTCTAAAATGATGCCTCAAAAGGCACAGAAATGAAGCTCATGCAATGGTCCATAAATGAGACATACAAGCACAACCATCAAATGCATTTAAAGAGTGGAAAACATGGAAATATGGCACAAGTATAGGCTCTGAAATGACATGCTCAATGGCTCCAGAACATGAAAATACCTCAGTATAAGCATGCAATAGGCTTCAAAACTCAAGGCTAGGTAAGGGTATTACACTACAACCATGCATAGCAAGCATTATTCGACAATGAGGCATAAAAAAAGAGCTAAGGCAGTCCAAAACATGTACAAAATCAGTTTAAGGCATGGCCAAAAAGTGCCAGAATCGAAGACCAAAATAGCATGCAATACAAGCTAGTGAGGAGGGTTTACACTACAAGTATATGAAGCATTCAAGAGGTCACTAAACCAGCAAAATTCAGAGGTATGACATGCCAAATAAAGCCCAAAAACTCATTGAAACATGGTCAATGCATACAAGAATGACATGCTCCTTTGATAGGCTATGAAGAGGGTTATTCTACACATGCAAGATGGACACCCAATATGGAAAAACAAGCTCTGGAAAGATCCTATGCAGGTCCTAAAACTCACAAAAAATGGCCTGAAACATAGCTTAGAAGCATGCAAATAAGGGCTCCTTTGTTAGGCCAAATATGCTAGAAATCAAAACAAGGAGAGAGAGGGTCACCCCTCTCTGATTTTGGCTCTCAAAAACACATAATAACCACTGAAAATCTGCTGGATTTCAGTGGTCAAAAGGGGAAACAAAGCTCAAAACAAAGGCCTTAATGCATGGCTCAAAACAAAGTGAAATGAAGCATGCTAGGGGGTAGATGACTCCCAACAGGAAAATGTTCTTAAACAAACATGTTAAGGACCTCAAAATAAGACTTTTTCCAGTTTAAACCAAAGCTCAAAAATGCTTGCAAGTATGGCTAAAAGGTGGAGTAAAATAAAGCTCAAAAGAGGGAATAGGGTGTTACTCTTGTAGCTCAGCAACTCCAGTAGCTTATGGACCAAAAATACAGCTCCTTAGGACCTCTCAAGACCCTCCAAGAAGCTTAGGTTGGTGTTGGAGGTGTTAGGCTAAGAGGTAGTGTGCAAAGGGGCAAGAACTTAGCACTTTTGGAGCCAAAATAGAGATATAGAGAGGGAGGTATATGTGTAGCCTTAGGGAAATTTTGAACCTTTGCAAAGGAAGAAGAGGCCTTCCTTTATAGACAAGAGGGACTAAAACTTCTCCAAGAAGCTTTAATCCAAGGTGGAAGATCCTCCATACACGTGTATGGAGGATCCAGTTTGTGCCTTCCAGCTGGCACAGCTGAAATCAACTCACTAAGACAAGACTGGGGGAGGTAGGCCGACCAGGGTCAAAAGTTTCAAGGAAAAAAAGCTGGTCGGCCAGCTCATTTGGTGGTCTCCCATTTGAGTGCAAGCTAGTGGTATGGTAGGAGACCAGCAAATGTGGCTCAAAAGTTAGGGAGACCAGCTACCTGACAAGAAAAATCGACTGGCGGGAAAAAGTGGTCTATAAGAAGAAAAGGTGGTCTCCCACCCTTGTACCACCTTCCAAACAATGAAAATACGGTCCATGCCAAAAATGAACCAAGACGGATGTAAAACGAGGGTTCAATGGTCAAAACGCGCAGTCGGGTGCCCTGAAAACTGACTGTTAAGCATCGAAAGTGGCGTGCGACCACGAAGGTGCTCTCCCGGGCCACAATGTCCCTCTAGAGAGAGGAAACAAGGTGTGTGCCAAAAACCGGAGCAAATGGAGAAAGTTAAGCGGTCCCGAACCGAGGCGCATGGCTGACGGCTCCGAAAACTGGAAATTGGTCTCCAAACGGGAACAGTGGTCTACGACCATGAAAAGTAGCCTATGGCCACTGAGAGATGGTCTACGAGAACTCTCCCTCCCTTCAGGAAGAGAAAACAGAACCTGATTCACAAACCGAGGCAAAGCACAAAAGAGTCCCGAGGTCCGGAGGTAAGGCTCTCAGCCGAAACTCTGAAACCTTAGAACGAGCACAACATACGCAATCACCGAGCACTCAATCGATGACGTCTCAGTCTTAAGGTCGGTCAAAAATGGGGTGTCCACAATTGTCCCTCTTTGACAGAACTCGGAAGTCATAAGTGATGGGAGTGAATGTCAAAGCCAGAAACGACTCATTTTTGACAAGGCCGAAGACTTAGACAAACATGCAAGATAACAAAGAAATGTGCCCGCAGGCAGGGGCAAAATGCAAGTGACAATGCAAGAAGCCAAACATAACTTATGATTATGCAAAGACAGTTGTAGCGAAGCAATCATACACAATGAATGCGGTAGTTTAAGCAGGCGAATGAAATCAAACCAAACTACATTACATGTAGAAAGAATGTAAGAGAATGATGCAATTCTCACAACGTCTCACACGGAGAATACAATATTGTCTGGTTCGTCTGGTTGCACCATCTTCAAATGAACCATACATACAATATCGTGCCTGTGAAAGAAAGAAACTCAACAGGTACAATATTCGTTAGAGATATGCAGGGTATTGCAAATGAAAAGCGCGTGACGACGTGCGTGACAATGCAACCTAAGTGTGACGCATAATAATGCGGAAGGGATGCAAAACAATGCAACCTAAGTGTAACGCATAACAATGCGGTAGGGATGCAAACAATGCAATGCACTAACAAGTGCAGATGAGGTGCGCAAGATAGTGCCAATGATGCAGTGCACAAAACAGTGCGATGCACAAGATAGAGCGAATGATATGCAATATTAGAAAACAATGTAATAATATACAATGTAACGAAACAATGCAAATGATATGCAATGTATGTGAGATAATCAAACCACAAGCAGTACAAAACCACACAAATATCATAAAGGGATGGAGATGCAAAATCAAACTACTTTTAACACAGAAAAGGCAGTGGGCACGAGCCGAACGACGCCTAACACAAGCTAAGTGCCTACGTCCTAGTACTGTCCACAACTCAGCATGGATGCTTACACATAACAGAACCGTGTTTCAACGTGAATGGGGTGCGAGCACAAGCAAAACTATGTGTTTCGCAGAGAGACCACAAAGTACAAGTAATTCGGTGGCATGATATAAGTGGGGAATGATCTGCTGAGGAAAGATCGTGACCCTAAATGCTGAATGTAACAAGCTAAAATACGATGAAATGGATGTAATGGATGAATTGAATAAAGCGCGCGACCAAACCACATTTTTCATAGAAAAGGCATGGACACAAACAAACCACGTCTAACACAGAAATGGTGCCGTCACCCTCAAACCACAATTCCCTTAGTGGAATAGGCGCGTACACATAATCACATAACCATGCTTTAATGCGAAAAGTATGGACACATGCCAGACTAAGCTTAACATGGAAAGGCGCAAGTGATACAATGGATATGTAGTAAATGCATGCAATATATTCTATGTACAATGCAATGGACATACTAGATGATGTAGTAGTTAGGAAGTAAAGGTACCTTACAGGGGCAATTGGTAATGACTTACCTCGGCAATGTCCTACCTCATACTGATGTGGGAATCTTCCTCTTCTTCTTGGTTGGACCGTAGGTACTACTTTTCTCCCTAACTATGGTCGCAGCTTTCCCTATTCTCCAACAGGGTGACAGACTAGGTTGGGTCAGTATCCAGAATTGAGGCGCATACACATGCTATCTCAATCTATGGGGCAGCCATACAGATTTCTAGCCGAGGATATTTCCCTGCGTATTTCAACCAGACTTTAGTCTCGGAAATCCCGAACCTTTGCATTCTAGGCATGAGCCATTCGAACTCTAGTTTCCATCGTCTCAGTTGGTCTCCTAGGAACTCGCTGCAAACACAGGCAGGTGGTTATACTAGACCGTCGGAAGTCGTTCGGGCACGACAAACACCAAAGGAATTGCACCTTTAGAGGATTTAAGGTCTCCTAGACCGAAGAGTGTATAAGACAGTGCGATGTAGAGGGAATGCACAAAATAGTGCTATATAGGTGCACAAGACAGTGAGAGTGAAATGCATGCACAATGCAGGTAAGGTGTACAAAATAGTGCGATGTACAAAATAACGCGATAAAATGCATCTTCTATGCAAGTAAAGGTGCACAAAACAGTGCGATGCGCAAAATAGCGCGATAAAATGCATGCACAATGCAAGGCTTGGCACACAGCTTACGATATAGCATTCCATTCATTTGGCACACAGCTCACAACACAACATTTTGTTTGTTTGGCACGCGGCTTACAACACAATATTCTGTTCATTTGGCATGCAGCTCGAAACACAGCACTCTATTTATCTGGGCACACAACTTTTTTGGGCGCACAGCTCATTTCGGGCACACAGCACATTTCGGGCACGCAACACATTTCGGGGCACACAGCACATTTTGGGTACATAGCAGATCTCGGGCACACAGCTCATCTTGGGGGCGCACAGCTCATTTTTTGAGCACACAACTCATTTCGAGCACACAGCTCATTTTTTGAACACACAGCTCATTTCGGGCACACGGCTCTTTTGGGGCACACGGCTTATTCTGAACACACAGTTCATTTCGGGCACACAACATATTTCAGGGCACACAGCACATCTTTCGAGCACACAGCTCATTCTTCGGCACATAGCTCATTTTCGAGCACGCAGCTCATTCTTCGGGCGCACAGCTCATTTTTTGGGCACACGGCTCATTTCGGGCACACGGCTCATTCTTCGAGCACACAGCTCATTTCGGGCACACAGCTCATCTTGGGGGCACACAGCTCATTTTTCGGGCACACAGCTCATTTTTCAAGCACACAGCTCATTTCGGGCACACGACTCATCTTGGGGGCACACAGCTCATTTTTCGGGCACACAGCTCATTTTTCGAGCGCACAGCTCATTTCGGGCACACAGCACATTTCGAGCACACAGCTCATTTTTCGAGCACACAGCTCATTCTTCGGGCACACAGCTCATTTTTCGGGCGCACAGCTCATTTCGGGCACACAACTCATTTTTCGAGCACACAACTCATTTTTCGGGCGCACAACTCATTTTTCGGGCACACGGCTCATTTCGGGCACACAGCTCATCTCGGGCACGCGACTCATTCTTTGAGCACACAGCTCATTTCGGGCACAGAGCTCATTTTTCGGGCACACAGCTCATTTTTCGAGCACACAGCTCAATCTTCGGGCGCAAAGCTCATTTTTCGGGCACACAACTCATTTTTTGAGCACACAGCTCATTCTTCGGGCGCACAGCTCATTTTTCGGGCACACGGCTCATTCCAGGCACACAACTCATTTCGGGCACATGGCTCACTCTTCGGGCACAAAGCTCATTTCGAGCACACAGCTCCTTTTGGGGGCACACAGCTCATTTTTCGGCACATAGCTCATTTCAGGCACACATCTCATTTTTCGAGCACACAGCTCATTCTTCGGGCGCACAACTAATGTTTTGAGCACACAGCTCATTTCGGGCACACGGCTCATTTTTTGGGCACACAACTCATTTCGGGCACACAACTCATTTTTTGAGCACACATCTCATTTCGGGCACACGGCTCATTTTGGGAACACGACTCATTTTTCGAGCACACAACTCATTTCATTTCATTTTGAACATGCAGCTCACACATTTCAATTCTGAACACGCAGCTCATACATTTTCATTTGCACACAGCTCATTCTAAATTCTGAACACGCAGCTCATAAATTTTCATTTCTGAACACACAGCTCGTTCATTTCATTTTGAACACGTAGCTCACACATTTCAATTCTGAACACACAGCTCATTCATTTCATTTTGAACACGTAGCTCACACATTTCAATTCTGAACACACAGCTCATACATTTTCATTTGCACGCAGCTCATTCTAAATTCTGAACACGCAGCTCATAAATTTTCATTTCTGAACACACTGCTCATTCACTTCATTTTGAACACGCAGCTCACACAACAACACTGCTTGATCTGAACACATGGCTCATAACATAGTATTCTTTTAATTTTGAACACACAGCTCATTCTTAACGTACAGGATGCGATGACGGAACTTGCAGAAGTTGAAACAAACTCAGATGCCTGACATTTTCCCTTTTTTCTTTCATTTCAAAGTCTAGAACCTATATAGCTTCAGATAGGTCTTGATTTTACTGTTCTCACATGACCCGGGTTGAACCCTGCAGTTTTTGAAAGAACAAAATCTTGTTTCGCACAAATATGGAGAACGGCACGGCACTCTAAGCACACAATGATTTTTTGAAATTGTAATGAGAAAAGGGTTCTCAATCGGGTATTGAGCCAACGACTGAACACAGTGCACCACGACTTAATAAAGGAAAAGAAAAGGGCAAACAACCTAAACACGTCGAGAAACACACGAAACAACTCAAAAACGAGAATCGAGACAAACAAGACAAAAGACACAACACTCAGACGTGTTACAAAGACGAGAGACCTCTAAGTTCGCAAGGAGCCAGTTTCTTCGGGTATTGTTTTCCCACCCTTTCTCACTTGTGATTCTCACATCACTCGGCCCTCAAGCTCTGTTTTTCTAAAAAAGCCCTTTTTCTCACTTTTTCTCTCAGCGCACATCTCTCTATTCTTCAATCTCTCATTTTTTATCCCTTCCCTGGGTGGTTGATGGATAAGCAGGAAGTTGTGGGCTCTTGCCCCTGGTATTCTACCACATTCTTGTTCTCGTTCGCAATAGTGAATTTCTCTCACAGAGGGGTTGCGCTACAACTGGGTGTGTAACAAATCTGCAGCTGACATCGGTTGACGATGTTCTGCTGGGGAGTTCGGACATGATCAAATGTGTCCAGAGGAGGGAGTGGAATCTCTTGATCCATTCCAGTTCATGCTTTGCACTTGGCTTGATACCTTGTTGCTTGGAGGATGTTGAGAGCTTTCATCCCTTTGTTGTTAGCTCCAATTATGCCCTTTTCTGGGAGGTAGAGTGCCCTTTTTTGGCAAGTATGTTGACAACGGGGAAAAGACAAAACACCTGACTCAACTGTGTCCCTAGTTCATTATTTTGACCATTTTTTGTTTTGGTTTTCTACTAAAACAATTTTGACCGTCATGAGAGTTAGATTAACATGCTTGTTCAATTTTCTGATTTAAAATCATGCAAGTTAGGTTATGAGCACTGAAAATTTTCCTTTTTTTGGGTCCAAGAAATGGTCCAGTTTTGGAAAAATGGAATAATTTTCGAGAAAATTAGTTAACCTCAATAAAAATTCTCAAAATTGTGTTTTTTTCGCAAACGGCCACTGCTCAACGAGCACAGAACCTACTCTCGAGATGCACAACCTCAGATCCAAAGGAGAATTGCCCCTTGTCTGAACGGCACTGCATGGCAACAAAAAGTTGCCCCTTGTTTGAATGGCACCGCAGCGCGCTGTATGGCAACTGAAAGTTGCCCCTTATTTGAATAGCACCGCAGCACACTGTAACCGGTTTTCAAGGTGACGATCACAACCGAGCTCTCGGATACAGAGAAGACAACGATGATCAGAACCATTACATGGACACAATCGATTTTGAAGTGTTTGTGGCTGGACTTCAAAATGAAGTTGCCTACGTATCCCAAACATGGGAATCAAGCCTTACGTAGTTCGGGGCAAGGTACACTCGTGTATTAACCCTCACCTTTTACGCTCTAACTTTTGCTAAGGCCGCCCTTCTGGGTTTTCAACCTTGGGAGCTATGTTTTTCTTTTCTTTTCAATTCTTTTCATGTTTTTTCATCTTTCCTTTTTCATTCTTTGTATTTTTTTTCTTTTCTCTTTTCTTTTTTTCTTGCTCTAACTTTTACCTGGGTTGCCCTTTCGGGTTTTCGGCCCAGTGAGCCCCTCAAGGATAAAAGTGTAGCTTTGTCCATGTCAAATGGTTTTGAGATCCTGAAGTCATCTGAATCCAGGAGAATGGCTGATTATCACTGATGATGTAGGAGTCCATCCAATGGGGGCTAAATTTGCCCCTAGTGTTGTGGATAGGAACTCAGTTGTCCTTCAGCACAAACTTTCTTCTTTCTCCCTTCTGGGATTTGGCATTCTTGCCAGTCTTCATTGATTTGCAGAATGATCCGTCTTCGGCTTTTCGTGCACGTCAGATAATTTTTGCCCCTGGTTCGAGGGGCGCTTTTGATCTAACTTTGCAAGCTTCTTTTGATGACGTCTAACCTTTTTGATCTGACTTTCTTGCCCGTAGTTCGAGGGTTGCTTCGAATCTGGCTACACAGGCCTCACATTGTGGTTGACCATTGAACATTCTGAACCCAAGTTCAAGGTTTTGAGAGCAAAGGGGTTGAATCTCGAGGCTGAGAGCGATCCTAGGCTGCACAATCTCAAGAGTGATTCCACATAGGTCTTCGCAGGACGGCACAAAACATTTTTTGAAAACTTTTAAGAAAGCAACTAATCGCTCGCGCGGAAGACAATGTAGAACCAATCTAGATCAAGCCAGGATCCTTCTCAGTACTCACACTAACAGGCATGATCTCATTCATTAAGGGCTTAGTATGCCTCTATTTCTCTCAATTGATCAAATTTTGCAAAACCCGAGGAATTCCTCCCTCTTTGTTTTCACTACAGTGTTTGAAAAAAGTTTTGAGAAAAACTTAGGTCAATGCAATAATTTCAAGGCACAAAAGAGCAGGTGAAATGGACTGCTATTTCATTCAAGACTTCTGGCACAACTCTCGCAAGGCAGAAGCAAACACAAGAGTGTGAAAATCACTGCTGTTTCATTTAGATCTTCTGGTGTAACTGGGTCCAAGGCAGAAACAGAATCAAAAGAGTGTAAAAGACAAACACAAAACAAGAGAGTGGTGTCCGAGGTAACACCCCCGGAATCACCTGACTTCTGTGCAACAGGACTGACTCGATAAAACAAGATAGACCTGACTGACATAGTACAAAAAGACTGACTATATACAAGAAAACAAAACTGACTGAATACCCAAGTCAAAAAGTACCAAACTAGTATTCGCAAGTGCTCCAAATAGTGCGTTCCATACGCCACATCTGAAGTAAATTGAACGCCGCCCGCAGGTGGTTCAACCCCTCTGATCACATCACATTATCTTCGAGATTCACAGATCCGGTGATGATAGACTTTGCTGAGCTTGGTGGGAGGACGACCCGGTTGTCAAACAAGTCCTGTACTTCATGGCGAAGACAGAAGCAATTGTTGGTGCTGTGACTGGTCTGTTGATGGTACGCACAGTACTAGGTAGTATCATGACCTGGTGGAAGATGTGCAGGGAGGGCCGAGGCTCGAGGGTTTAAGACGCCCTTTTCAGCAAGGATTTGAAGTGCCTTAGAGAAAGGCATATAGAGGGCATGGAAAACGCTACGACCTCGGGGTAGATACTTCAAGGTTTGTGGATTTTTGCTGGACGCACTGGCAAAAGGGTCGGCAGGTGCTGACTTGGTTTTCTAATCTTTTTCGGGTACAAGGTTAGGGTTGAAAGGAACAGTTTTGGCACGACGGTCTTTCTTTCGATTTTTCCCTTGGCTTGAACTACCCTCAGTCTGAGTGGGGAAAGTGTCATTCATAGTTTTTGCAACAACAACGAGCACCTGCTGCTTGTTCAGTCCTCCAGCTTTCAAAGCCTCAACAACCCACGAGAGTTGCTCGTAGTTATCAGTGTCCACTTTCACCTTGTTCTTACCACTCGCCTCAGCATGGTAGAAGGTTTGGGTTGCTACATTAGAGCTTAGCCCCGTTGTTATCGACATGCCATTGCCAGAACTTGGGATGGCTTCTGGTTGACTGAGTTCAATTACAATTCGCCCCAATAGCGGGGGCTCTTCTGGCATGAAGTTTCTGGCATACAATGTGGTCGGTGGCAGGGCCGACATTCTGTAGGCTAGATCAACCACAGATCTCTGAAGATCACCAATCATTCCCATTAGCTCAAAAGCAGTGGGCTCACGGGTTTGAAATAGTTGGGGTTCCCAAATCGGATGTGCGGCAGGTGACTTGGGCGGGTTGTAGACACCTCATTTTTGACCGCCCTCAAAACTTGGGCGTTACTGATGGTTTACTTGGTGGAGAAAGGTGTGCAGGGCAAAGGTTCAGTTTCTTCGGCAAGGAGAGAGACAAATCTCAACTTCACACCCCATTTTGGACCAAAGTTATTTTGGAGGGTTTTTAGACCTTAGAACCCTCTCTTTCAAAACATTTTTGAAATAAAGTTTCTACAATGTTCCGAGGCTCACATTTTGTCAAATGATGCACTTTTCGATAAACCGAGTAAGGACAAAGTGGAAATGAATAAAAGAGAGATGAAATCTTTGAAAAATCTTTCAAAACACCTTGCTTAGGGGTTTGAAGTTGAAGAAAGAAGGGGAAGAGAGAAGAAACCAAGTTGGAGAAGAAGATAGGCAAGAATCGCTAAGAGAGGGACGAGCAGTTCTCGCTAAATTGAGCTTATCTGTCTATACAAATGAAGTTAAGCTATGAGGTCACCACCGTTGGAAAGAAGACTTGCGGGGCTTCATTTTTTGTTCAAGAATCTCTTAAATCCGAGTCCGGATGGCGGAGATATGATTGGTTGAAGTTGGGCATCATCCCGGTTGGACCGAAACTGAGCAGCCTTCACCAAAACAAGCATAACTTTTTGTACAGTTGGAAGTTTGATGTAAGGCTGGCGCCATTGGAAATATTACTTCCGGGGCTTCAATTTTGACACAAGAATGACCTGAAAAGGAGTTCATATGAAGAAGTTATGCCCGTTTGAAGTTGGACCTGCAGAGCAGATTTTTCTTGCCGACCGGCTAGAACAGATGACCGACCGACCAAATAGATGGCCGACCGGCCAGAACAGATAGCCGACCGGCCAAATAGATTTCCGACCGGCTAGTTAAAGTAGCCGACCGACCAATTTTGCTAGCCGACGACCTTCCGGAGTATTCTACAGATTGAATGGATGCCAGCTGTGCCAACTATTCTCCACTCAACCCACTGTCCGAGGGGCTGCCTTTTGGGGGATAAATTTGAATTTATTTCCCCCCCTTTCCTTGGCCTCTCTCCCTCTTTAAAACCAGCACCCTACCTCATTTTCTAAGGGTTAGAAAAACCAGCTGGAGCATTGCATACAATCCTCCATATATCTATCTCATCTAAGCTTCCAAACACCCTTGGTTCTTGGCCATTTGCACTACAACCCATAGCACCACACCTCTACACTCCATTCTAGCAACTTGGAGGCCATTTGAAGAGGTTGAGAGCTCGGAATTTTGGTCCAAGAGCTGCTGGTTTACTGCTTTACAAGAGTGAGTTCTTCTTTTCCCTTTTCTAGTCTTTTCTTGCTTCATCTATAAGCCATACTTTCAAGCTTTTTTGGGCTCCAACCCAAACTGTAAATAGTTATATTTTGAGCCCCTCTTCAACATTGTTGAAGGACCTCCTGCTATTTGAGGGCTCCAACTACCTCTTGCCTCTTTATCTCTCTTTTTAGGCCAATTTTTGCGTAGTATTTTAGGCCTATTTGTGAGTTGTTTTGGACTTGGTCATAAACTTTAAATAGTCATATTTTGAGCCCCTCTTAAACATTGTTGAAGGGTTCTCCTCTGTTTGAGAACAGAATCTACCACTTGTCTCTTTACCCCTCTTTTAGGCCCTTTTCTTGCATGATAGTTTGGCCTTGTTTGTGATTATTTTAGTGGCTTGATGTAAACTGTAAAGTGCCTTATTTTGATCCCCTCTTAAACTTTGTTGAAGGGCTCTTTTCCATTTGGGGCCAGCTGCTGTCCCTTCGTGTTTAATCTCTCTATTAGGGCCATTTTCGCATGGTAGATTAGCCGTATTTGTGTTCATTTTTGAGGCTTGTGATAAACTGGAAATATGCATGTTTTGGGACTGTATTTCTTCTGTCTTCATGCTTCATGATCAAATAATGCATTCTTTGTATAGCTGTAAGTCATTCCATGTGCCTAGTTTCGAATTTCGGGGTTCATTCCATGCATCGGGTGCCATGTTTCCATGTTTCGGGGCTGTTTTGTAGCATATTTCAGTGCTGAAATTCGCATGTTTGAAAATCATATTCCATGCCTTGCCATGCTTTGGTAGAGTGGCATTTGTTGCCTTAGGTTCGGTCCTCGGTTTGCGTGCATGCGTGAACGCATTTCGAGAGTCTCATTTTCACCTAATGGCTACTGATGTGAGTGTGGCTGAGGTCCATTCATGTTAGTGTAAGTCCATCCTGCATTATATATGCCATGTTTCAATGCATTGTACATGTTATGTTGTTAGCATTGTGTGTGCCATGTAGCTGCATTGCATGTTTGTATGTTTGCTTGCATGCTTAGGTCGCATGTGCATCGTTGTGCATTGCATTGCCTTGCCTCTTGATCAACCATGATTGAGGTTGGGTCCCTTGTATGTTTTGTGTGTATTGCGTTTGACATTGAAATGCATACTTGACTTTTGGGCCATCATGCATTGAAATGCGTGATTGATGGCCCGAGGGTCGAGGGCCATGCTCCCTTGAGTCCATTGCATGATAGGGAGACTGGCCATGCATACATTGCTTTGAATTTCCTTGCCATGCACTGTCTGCCCTCTGCTGCTGTCAAAAACAGGTTCTGCAGGAAGCTTTGGCCGGCCGGCCACCTATACTGCCGACCGGCCATTAATTGTTGGCTGATGGACTGATAAATGGCCGATAACCATCCGGACATGGCCGGTGGTGATCCCACTTGGTTGGTGATACTCCCCAGTGTCCAGAGAGTGCACCTTGGGAGTTGCGCAATTTTCAGAGGAGCAGAGCAGTGTAAACAAAGGCAACAGTGGCATGGCACGGGTTTCTGAGCAAGGCGAGTCAAGCATGCATCATCCACGCATTTCGAGGCAGGGGCTGTGGCCACTTTAATCCTGCGTTTAATTTGTTAATTAATTAGAAATTCTGTAATAATTAATTTAGTATTATTTATTCAGACTGTAATATTTATTTGGACCCTCCGAGCGAGGGCAATTGTGTAATAAGTGTGCGTGAGTGTGTGTATGTCTTCCAACCCCACGTCTTTCTTCCCCTTTATTTACCCGCTTATGATGGTAGACTAGGGCATATTTAAATTAGCATACCTTATGCTATGCATGCGTGCATTCATACATTTGTCTTGCATGCACCGGGCTCGGCGCATCATTCTAACTGCATTTGTATTTCAATTCCAAATTGAATACGTGTTAGTTGTAGCATTTCACATGTCATTGTAGATTAGCCGAGCCTATCTTAGTTGCATTTTGTATGTGTTGCATTAGCCATCTTAACATGAACTAGGATCATGCATATGATTACTAACTAGTTTTTGTTTTAGCTCAGAGTACTCGGTAAGCATTTATGCTTTAGCATACCGCATGCATGTGAGTGTTGCCATAACAGCATGATTACCATGAGGCTAGCTGCTTATGTGATATAACTGCTTAAATGCCTGTGGATGAGGTTGAATTACCTAAATTGGGATAACGCATTGAAATTGTGAGTTTTAAGCCCACTATAGATAGTGGCAAAACCATCTTTTCTAAAAGCCCACTCGAGGGTGGCAAAACCTGCATTTTAGCCTACTTGCGAGTAGCAAACCATTTTCAAAACAAGCATGAAATGTTTTGTTCCAATTTAGGCGATTTGGTCTATACTTGTTTGTTGCGCACATAACATAGTAATTCTAGGCTAATAAATGGAATAAGAACACATAACGTTTTCAAAACTGGATATCATGGTTAGTAGAGGCCGATCTTCGGATCGGGCGAGAGGGGGTGCTCATAGCTGACCTTCCTTAATCGTACCCAAGTTCCTGAGCCGAGGCAACTTTGGCGATGACGGACATGTGGCCTTTGGCACTGAGTCAGGGTTTCCTAAATCCCCCCATAAAAAATATTTAGGTGGTGACTCTGTATCTGGCAAAGCAGTCCATGTTTGGCACTTCTTTCAAAATCTGTTTTCTCAAAACGATTTGCCGGATTTGGACTCTTTGGTTCAAATTTAGAACCGTGACAATTTGAGAGTCCGAACTGTAGTGAGCCCACATACGAATAGAACGGAACTCGTCCTCCCGGGGCGTTCGAGGACGTCTACACGGGGGTGGCATGTCAACATCAGTTTCACCCTGCACGATGATTCCCTGGTTCAATGTTGCTGCCATGACCACAATCTCTTCTGAATTCTGTGTCATCACGAGTATGCTGAACTGAATAGAGGTGATGTGACTGGTGACTAACGGATCAAATGAACCGGTGAGCCTTGGGTGGCCTTTTTCTACCCTGCCTCAGCGAAGGAAAATACTGGCTGCTTTGAATTGAATCTCTGAACCTTGAAAGAGAAAACAAGCAGCATCTTAGCCCAATTTCACCGGAATAGACATAAGCATAGCTAAATAACTGTATTCGACCACTGATCACTGTTCTCCAAATTACTGCCCCAAAACTGAATCTGATACCCGCAGATATAACTGATTCTCAAAAATATTGATGCCCGCAGGCCTGATACCCAGACTTGCAAACTGATACATGCATTCCGATAGAGACACACTCTAAAAGCACATAGCAAGCAAATGAGAGTCAAAACACCCCTATGTTGGGGTAGGGTGTCCCTGTCCTATTTGTCAGGAGCTAGGGTTTCACTATGCATGCAGCGGTTTCAAACAACCTATAATCAAGTAAGCAACTTGCCCTAGTTTGGAATGGTCACTATGGATTCCGATATGCAATAGGTCGAATGGTCAAAAAGGGTGTCCCGGTAAAAATCGGGTTTGTGTTCCCATCGTGGTAGAGCCCGTAACCGGTCAGCCATATGGCATGCTTCTCAAAGCAAGCCTTCGGCAAACCATTCAGGAATAGCAGACAACAAACACTGTGTCCTAGGCGCACCAATGCAAATGCAATGCAAATAAACACATAAGTGTAGTCAAAACAAGATATCATGAGTTCGAGTCAAGTTCTCTAAATCCCCAGCAGAGTTTCCAGAAACTGTAGACGTCCCCGAACGTCCCGGGAGGGAATCCCGTTTTGTTCATTGGGCTCACTACAGTTCAGACTCAATATCACGATCCTGTACCTAATCTCGTAGAGTGCAATGCAAGACCGATGAATCATCAAAGAGTCCAAATCCAGCAAATCGTTTTGAAAAACTGATTTTTAGAAAGAAGTGCCAAACATGGGCTGCTTTGCCAGATACAGAGTAGCCACCTAAGTATTTTATTTGGGGGGAGTTTAGGAAACCCTGACTCGTGCCTAAGGCCACGTGTTCGTCATCACCAAAGTTGCCTCGGCTTGGGAACTTGGGTACGATTGGGGAAGGTCACTTCGTGAACACCCCCGCTCGCCCGATCAAAGATCGGCCTCTACTAACCATGATATCGAGTTTTGAAAACATTATGTGCTCTTATTCCGGTTATTAGCCTAGAATTACTCTGTGATGCACACAACATACAAGTATACACTGGATCACCTAAGTTGGAATATAACATCCCATGTTTGTTTTTGAAAGCGGTTCGCTACTCGCAAGTAGGCTAAAATGCGGATATTGCCACCCTCAAATGGGCTTAGAAAATATGGTGATTTGCCACTCTTAAGTGGGCTTAAAACTCGCAATCAATGAATTGTTCCAATTCAGATAATCCAACCTTCCCCCATAGGCATTCAGGCAGTTATATCACTTAAGCACATAGCCTTATGGTAAGCATGCTATCATGGCAGTCACTCACACACATGCAAGGATGCTAAAGCATAAACACTTACCGAGTACTCCGAGCCAAAGAAAGAAGCTAATTAGAAATCATGCATGAATCCTAACTATGCTAAGAATGCCTAATGCAACACATGCAAAAATGCAACTACAATAGGCTTGGCTATTCTAAGATGGCCTATGAGATGCAACAATCGATACATGTGTTCAACTTGGAATTGAAATACAATGTAGTTAGCATGATGCACCGAGCCTAGTGCATGAAATACAAATATGAATGAATGCAAACATGCGAATATATAGATGCTAATTGAAACATGCCCTAAAACTAACCATCATAAGCGGTAAATAAAAGGGAGAAGGACGTGGGGTTGGAAGACATACATCATACACACGCACACTTATTACAACATTGCCCTCTCTCGGATGGTCCGAATAAATAATACGCAACCGAATGAATAACAAATTACAGTTAATTACTACACAACCCTAATTAATTAACAAATTAACTAAAATAAATAAGCTAGCATGCAAAACATATGAAATGGACTGCTTCAGCTTGGTCTTGAATGACAAGGAATGCATGCATGCTCGAGTCGCCTTGCTGGAAAATCCATCGTGATGCCCTGATTTGCCTCTTTTTGCAACTGGTCCCAGAACACTGAACAAAACTCTAGAAGGCTGAAACTCCATCATGCTGTAGGGATACTACCGACCAGTTTTTTCTGTTGGCTTTCGGTTTGCTACAACAGAGACCAAGAAAGGGGCATGGCAAAGTATTTTCAACATATGTGTGCACGACGACTCTCCTCGTCATCGCATAAGCTCTAGGGAGTGTAGTCCTCGATCCGTGTGCCACCAATCACGCATCTCAATGCATGATGGCCGAGGGGTCGAATTGCACAGCTCGATGTGAAATGAATGCAAGCATAAGCAAGTAAAGCCAACAACTCAATCATGGACAGTCAAGAGTGTCGGCGACCGAGAATCGAGGCACGTTTCGCCACTTGGAGCACAAAATGTCCCTCGTTTCCCATGTTTGGACTAAACCCTACTCCAAACACAATGCAATACACATGGCATGCATGAATGCAACTCTAACATGCAACCTAAACATAATGCCACTAAATGATGCAAACATGCAAATGATGATATGCAAACATGCTACTAGCATACATAATGCCATGAAATAATCAATGGCATACTCAATGCGCACGAAAACTATATGGCATACGCAATGGACACATGGAGACTAACAATGAAATGATCAAGGGATACACAATGCAATGGTCAATCATGCAACAACATGGACTAAATGGCATATACAATGCAAGATGGACTTAAACCAAGATAGGGGAGCCTTAGCCACACCCAAATCAGTGGCCAAACATGATGAAATTAGGCAACAAAACACATACAAACATGCACAGATGCAAGGGACCAAACTTAAGGCACCAAATGCAACTCTACCAAAGCATGGTAAGGGATGAAATATGGCATACAATCACACATTTTCCATCTCTGAAATGACATGCAAGATGGTCCCGATTCATGTAAACAACTCACACAATGCATGCTAGATGGCCCGGATACCGAAACTAGTGAAGTGCATTACACTAGAGGTACGCAAAGCAATGCTCAAATGACCCAACCAGCCCTAAACAGTCCCTATGCAGGTCCAAGACAATGGGAAGATGGTCTAAAATGATGGCTCAATAGGCATGGAAATGAAGCTCATGCAATGGTCCATAAATATGACATACAAGCACAATTCTCAAATGCATTTAAAGAGTGGAAAACATGGGAATATGGCACAAGCATAGGCTTTGAAATGACATGCTCAATGGCCCCAGAACATGAAAACACCTCAATATAAGCATGCAATAGGCTTCAAAACTCAAGGCTAGGCAAGGGTATTACACTACAACCATGCATAGAAAGCATCATTCGACAATGAGGCATAAAAATAGAGCTAAGGCAATCCAAAACATGCACAAAATCAGTTTAAGGCATGGCCAAAAAGTGTTAGAATCAAGGACCAAAATAGCATGCAATACAAGCTAGTGAAGAGGGTTTACACTACAAGTATATCAAGCATTCAAGAGGTTACTAAACCAGAAAAATTCAGAGGTATGACATGCCAAATAAAGCCCAGAAACTCATTGAAACATGGTCAATGCATACAAGAATGACATGCTCCTTTGATAGGCTATGAAGAGGGTTATTCTACACATGCAAGATGGACACCCAATATGGAAAAAAAAGCTCAGGAAAGAGCCTATGTAGGTCCTAAAACTCACCAAAAATTTCCTGAAACATGGCTTGGAAGCATGCAAATAAGGGCTCCTTTGTTAGGCCAAATATGCTAGAAATCAAAACAAGGAGAGAGAGGGTCACCCCTCTCTGATTTTGGCTCTCAAAGACACATAATAACCACTGAAAATCCGCCGGATTTTAGTGTTCAAAAGGGAAAACATAGCTCAAAAGAAAGGCCTTAATGCATGGCTCAAAACTGGTGAAATGAAGCATGCAAGCGGGTAGATGACCCCCAAAAGGAAAATAATCTTAAACAAACATGTTAAGGACCTCAAAATAAGACTTTTTTCAGTTTACACCAAAGCTCAAAAATGCTTTCAAGTATGGCTAAAAGTTGGAGCCAAAGAAAGCTCAAAAGAGGGAATAGGGTGTTACCCTTGTAGCTCAGCAACTCCAGTAGCTTATGGACCAAAAATGCAGCTCCTTAGGACCTCTCAAGACCCTCCAAGAAGCTTAGGTTGGTGTTGGAGGTGTTAGGCTAAGAGGTAGTGTGCAAAGGGGCAAGAACTTAGCACTTTTGGAGCCAAAATAGAGATATAGAGAGGGAGGTATATGTGTATGCCTTAGGGAAATTCTGAACCTTTGCAAAGGAAGAAGAGGCCTTCCTTTATAGACAAGAGGGACTAAAGCTTCTCCAAGAAGCTTTAATCCAATGTGGAAGATCCTCCCTACACATGTATGGAGGATCCAGTCTGTGCCTCCCAACTGGCACAGTTGGAATCAACTCACTGAGACAAGACTGGGGGAGGTAGGCCGACCAGGGGCAAAAGGTTCAAGGAAAAAAATCTGGTCGGCCAGCTCATTTGGTGGTCTCCCAATTGAGTGCAAGCTAGTGATATGGTGGGAGACCAGCAAATGTGGCTCAAAAGTCAGGGAGACCAGCTACCTGACAAGAAAAATTAGTTGGCAGGGAAAAGTGGTCTCCAAGAAGAAAAGGTGGTCTCCCACCCTTGTACCACCTTTCAAACAATGAAAATAGGGTCCATGCCAAAAATGAACCAAGACGGATGCAAAACGAGGGTTTGGGGGTCAAAACGCGCAGCCGGGTGTCCCGAAAACTGACTGTTAAGCATCAAAAGTGGTGTGCGACCACGAAGGTGGTCTTCCGGGCCACAATGTCCCTCTAGAGAGTGGAAACAAGGTGTGTTCCAAAAACCGGAGCAAACGAAGATAGTTAAGCCGTCCCGAACTGAGGCGCACGGCCGACGGCTCCGAAAACTAGAAACTGGTCTCCAAACGGGAACAGTGGTCTACGACCATGAAACGTAGCCTACGGCCACTGAGAGATGGTCTATGAGACCTCTCCCTCCCTTCGGGAAGAGAAAACAGAACCTAGTTCGCAAACCGAGGCAAAGCACAAAAGAGTCCCGAGGTCCGGAGGTAAGGCTCTCAGCCGAAACTCTGAAAGCTCAGAACGAGCACAACTGGCGCAATCACCGAGCGCTCAATCGATGATGTCTGAGTCTTAAGGTCGGTCAAAAATGGTGTCTCTACAGTTGCCCCTCTTTGACAGAACTCGGAAGTCATAAGTGACGGGAGTGAATGTCAAAGCCCAGAGACGACCCATTTTTGACACGGCCGAAGACTTAGACAAACATGCAAGATAACAAAAAAATGTGCCCGCAGGCAGGGGCAAAATGCAAGTGACAATGCAAGAAGTCAAACATAACTTATGATTATGCAAAGACAGCTATAGCGAAGCAATCATATATAATGAATACGACAGTTTAAGCAGGCGAATAAAATCAAACCAAACTATATTACATGCAGAAAGGATGTAAGAGAATGATGCAATTCTCACAACGTCTCACACGGAGAATACAATACCGTCCGGTTCGTCTGGTCGCACCAGCTTCAAATGAACCGTACATGCAATATCGTGCCTGTAAAAGAAAGAAACTCAACAGGTACAATATTCGTTAGAGATATGCAGGGCAATGCAAATGAAAAGTGCGTGACGATGCAAGAGAAGTGTGGGTGCGTGACAATGCAACCTAAGTGTGACGCATAATAATGCGGAAGGAATGCAAAATAATGCAACCTAAGTGCAACACATAACAATGCGGTAGGGACGCAAAACAATGCAATGCACTAACAAGTGCAGATGAGGTGCGCAAGATAGCGCGAATGATGCAGTGCACAAAACAGTGCTATGCGCAAGATAGCACGAATGATATGCAATATTAGAAAACAATGTAATAATATACAATGTAACGAAACAATGCAAATGATATGCAATGTATGTCAGATAATCAAACCACAAGCAGTACAAAACCACACAAATGTCATAAAGGGATGGAGATGCAAAATCAAACTACTTTTAACATAGAAAAGGCAGTGGGCACGAGCTGAACTACGCCTAACACAAGCTAAGTGCCTATATCCTAGTACTGGCCACAACTCAGCATGGATGCTTACACATAACAGAACCGTGTTTCAACGTGAAAGGGGTGCGAGCACATGCAAAACTATGTGTTTCGTAGAGAGACCACAAAGTACAAGTAATTAGGTGGCATGATATAGGTGGGGAATAATCTGTTGAGGAAAGATCGTGATCCTAAATGCTGAATGTAACAAAATAAAATACGATGAAATGGATGCAATGGATGAATTGAATAAAGCGCGCGGCCAAACCACA
>NW_021026189.1:1400160-1456977 GCF_004153795.1 Camellia sinensis
TTGTTTGTTTGCCCAAGTCTTACGACCTTGTCAAAATAGGTCATCTTCGGGCTTTGACATTCACTCATGTCATTTCCTGACTACGAGCTCTGTCAAAGAGGGGCAACTGTAGGCACCCCATTTTGAACTCCCTTAAGACTTGGGCGCTTCAATCTGAACACTTGATGATAAAAGTTACATTATGTAAATTGTTTGAATCTTCAACAAAAGAATTCAGTTTTGAGCTTCAAACCAAAACTTTGCACCCAATTTGGACCAAAGCCAATTTTTTAGCATGACCACTCAAAAAACAGCAAAAACAAAAAGGACCAGCAGGCCACATTTCTTTGGCCAGCCAGCCATCCTTTTGGCCAGCTGGCCATGTTTGCCGAGAATAGATATTTTGCAACTACCAGCTACTCCTATGCATGAACTTTGGCCAGCTGGTCTCTTTTGAAGATATTTACATTGAATTCAGCTGTTTTTTCTATAAATAAAGCCCCTCACCTCATGGTTTAGGGTTAGAAGATTTTGATTAAGGCTTTTTTTCACCCTCCTGATATAGACACACTATGTATACAACATTGGAGCTTGACTTTGAAGCTTTTGCTAGAACTTTGAGATTAATTTCAGATACTTGAGAGTGTTTGGATTGGAGTTTGTAAACCAAGAAACTCTTCTTCTTCTTCTTCTTCTTCTTCTTCTTCTTCTCTAGAGGTTGATTCTTCAACTCTTTTCATTTTCCTACATTTTATCCTCATGTTCTTCATCCTCTATTTTAAACAATGAATTTCAGAGTATTTTTAGGCTTAAAACATGTGATTTAAACCTTGTTAAAGGTGGAAGGGTTTCCATATGCTTGTTCTTTAGCTTTGCTCTCTTGTTGTTCTTCATATTTAGGATTCATTTCCTTTATTTCAGCACTGTTTTAGGTAGTTTTTGATTGAATATGAGTTGTTTGTATGTGTTTAAAGCTTACATTGATAGCTTGATCTTTGTTTCAAATCTCTCTCCTTTGAAGATATTGTATAGCTCTCTTCTAGTTCCTTTTCTGTAGGATGGAAATGGATGTTTCATCTATGTTCCATGAGTACAAAAATGAGCTTGCAATCATCTTGTCTTAGCTTTCATTTATTGCTTTTTCTTAGCCTAGCCTTGTATTTGTTTTAAAGCTACATGAGAGCTCTTCATCAAGGCCATTAAAGACTCTCTTCTTTTTCCTTTGAAGCATGGAAATGGAGGTTTTAATCCATCTTCCGTGAGTAGGAAGATGAAAGCTCTTGTGTATATGCTTTGCTTTCAAGAATGGCTTCTTTTAAACCTATTCTCTCTAAATTTGAGTACTTACTTGCTCTTATTTTCCATGAGATGTTGTAGGTTTTGGCCATCTCTTCGAATGCCTCTTTCATAATTTTCCTTGTCTTTATATCCATTGAATTATTTTCCTCTTTTTGCTTCACTAATCATTATTTAAATACCCTTGGGATGTTTGATGATTTGTGAAACAAACCTACTCTCTCCTTGGGAAATTTTCATGACAGGAGAGAGAAGGAAAGATGAACATCCCTTGAAAACCCCTTGCCTTGCTCTATTTCAGTCCTGTTGCAGCGAATGTTTCTCCAATAATAGTGGCCAGCCAGCCACCACCATGGATGGTTGACCACTTCTCAAGGCCGGCCGGCCATCCTTTTTATACGGTAGTGGGTGCTTTTTTAGTGAAACAGAGCAGATCCTAAGGCCTGAAACAGAGTGATTTTTAGATTGTGAAAAGAGATAACTTCCAGCAATGAACATTTGGGGTTTTCGAAGGACTTTCTTGCACGTGTCTGCATGATTCATCGCCCCTCCTTTGATCCCTTTAATTTAGCTACTTCAATTCATACTTTTGTATTAAATTAGTTAGCCAATTCATTTGTGTTTATAATTAAATATGTAATTAATTAATTCATACTTGTAATAATTTGTTAGTAATTAATTAATTAGTTCATTCATTCGAGTTAATTCATTCAATTGTGTTGTAATAATTAGTTAATTAGGACATTCATTTGGACCCTCATGTGCGAGGCCAAACTTGTAATATTTGTATGTCTTCTAACCCTCATTTATTTCTCCTTTTTATTTACTTGCTTACCGTTCTTGCATATAGTATCATGTTTTGGTTTCATATCATTACCATGCATTGTATCCATTTTTGCATGCATTGGGTTCGGTTCATTATTCTAATATCATTGTCATTTTCTTACTTACTTGAATATGTGCGTTGCTATGTGCTTTGAGTTGATCCATATGACATGATAAATAAGCCGAACCTAGTAGTTACATTTTGTATATGTTGCATTAGTTACTTGCATATTAGAGCATGGATTTTTCTAATTATTTTCTTTTCTTTGGCTTGCCTCGGTTGAGTAATAGTTGTGTATTTTTTGCTTTAGCATATTACATGTTTGTTTATGTTGCCATATCAAGCATATCACCATGAGGCTAAGTGCTTATTTGATATACCTCTTTGAATGCCTGTGGATGAATGCTATTTCGTTTAAGTTGAGATGATTTTGATAAATGCACATACGAACTTGCTTTTTCAAGTAGCACATATTCAAAACTCTTTTCAAACAAACATGAAATCAAAGCGTTCCAAAGTGGGTGAAGTAGTCTATACTTGTATGCCTCACCTAGTGTGTGCCTCACATAGTAAGTTAGCATAGTAGTTAGAACATGAGCATATACTATACATAAAAATCACATCATGATTAGTAAAGGTCGATCTTTGATCGGGTGAGTAGGGTGCTCAATTCATGACTTTTCCCTATCATACCTAAATTCCCGAGCCGATACGTCATGATGCTTCTCATCCAATCTCTGTTTTCCTTGATGGCTCCAACTACATGCTATGGGCCTAGGCCATGCCCGGTTTTCTGAAATGAAGAAACTCTGGCGCATTATCAATGGGATATGGTTCAACCAGTGAAAGAGGTTAATGAAACAACTGCCACATATGAAGACCGTTTAGAGGACTGGAATAGTAAGAACTACCAGATCATTACTTGTCTTCAGAATACTTCTCTTACCTCTATTAGTTTACAGTTTGGTCATTTTCAACTTGACTATGTGACTACTCCTGCTAAAGACATTTGAGATTTTTTAAAAGAACGTTATCAGACTACTGGTCTTGCTCATCAACATCAACTTCAAAGTCAACTTCATCGCATGCGTCAAGAGCCTGGTCAGTTAGTTAATGATTTCCTCTCTCAGATATATTCTGTTTGGGACTAGCTTGCTCTCTCTAAACCTGATTGGCCTCATATTGAAGATGTTTCTTTATTTACTAAGTATCGTAATCAGTAATGATTGGTTTAGCTTCTCATAGCTTTTACTACCCAGTTTGAGCCAGTGCGTGCATCTCTACTTCATCGCATTCCACTGCCCACTCTTGAGTAGGCTATTTCTGAGCTATTATTTGAGGAGACTCGTCCTGGCACTCTAAAGACTCATCATATGGATATAGTTCTTGCTACTCCTCAATCACTAAGTTCCTCTTCACCAACCACCCAGCGACCCACTATTTGCAATCATTGTCAGAATTGGGGCCTTCCTTTTACTCATCCTCTGTTTCATTGCCCAGTCAGATCCTGTCGGTACAGCAACAAGATTAGTCTTGATCATCTACAACAAGTTTCTTTTGTATTCCAAATCGCTCATCTATGACGCGCTCCTCTCGTGGTGCTTCTTCACGAGGTCGTTCACAATGTCCCGGGAAGCAGTCTAGATCTCTGCCTGCTCATCACACTGCTACTGCTGCGTCTGAGGAGTTTTCTATGCCTTTAGATCTAGCCGCTCTTGTCTTTTCCCAAACTGATGTTGAAGCCATGCTCAAACAGTTTGTCACCACCCCTGGTACACCTCCTTCTACTACTTTGTCTGTGACTTCAGGTACATCTCCCTGGTATTTTGTCTCAGCATGTTGCAATCATATGACTTCCAATTCTACTATATTTTCTTCTACCTCTTCCTCTCCTCATATTCCCCCCATTAATACTATTGATGGTTCTCTTATGTCTATAAGTCACAATGGTTCTATTTCCACCTCTCATTTATTCTTATCAAATGTTTATCTTATTCCTACTATCACTTTAAATCTTATCTCTATTAGTCCATTATGTGAGCTTAGTCTAATTGTCACATTTTCGATTAATGGTTGTTTGGTATAGAACCCTCAGAGGGGACAAACTCTTGGGATCGACCGTAAGCATAGATGTGTCTATGAGCTCATTCATCTTCATGTTCTAGACTCCACCTCGTTAGCTACTCCTACATCTCCTTCCAGCATGTTTCCTTTTAATATTTGGCATTGTTGTTTAGGACATATTTTTGTTAGTCTGTTGAAATCTTTAGTTTCTACTGGTCAGTTAGGTCATGTAATTCCCGATGCTTTGGATTGTTTATCTTGTCAACTTGCAAAACAACCTTCTTTATAGTACTTCTATTTCTCGTGCACCATTTGATCTTATATGTTCTGATATTTGGGAACCATCACCTACTACCACTATAGGGGGATCACATTACTTTGTTGTTTTTGTTGATGATTTTTCACATTTTACATGGTTGTTTCTCATGAAAAGTCAATCAGAAATCAAACAAATTTATTACAATTTTGCAAAAATAGTCCAAACCCAATTTTCTAAAACCATTAAAATTTTTCGATCTGATAATGCTATGGAATATAGAAATCTTGATTGCCTCTCATTCCTTTAGCATCACGGTACTTAGCCTCATAGTTTTTATGCTGGTACATCCCAACAAAATGGATGTGCTGAACGAAGCATAGGCATATTCTTGACACTAGTCGAGCTCTTCTTATCTCTTCCTCGTGTCTTGAATATTTTTTGGGGGAAGCTGCTCTTACTACTGTCTACAATATCAACTGTGTTCCCACTCTTACTATCCATAACCAAACTACTTATGAACGTTTACATGGTACTAGTCCACCATACACAAATCTTCGGATTTTTGGGTTTGCATGTTTTGTTCTCCTCCGACCTCATGAACACACCAAACTTGAACCCTGTTCTCGTCTTTGTTGCTTTCTCGGGTATGGGATTAAACATAAAGGCTATCACTATTGGGATCATATCTCTAAGCGTCTTCGTGTATCCCGTCATGTGGTTTTCTAGGAGCATAAAATGTTTTCATCCCTATCCTCGTTTCACTTACTTTTACCCTCTACCTCCATCATGTTTACTAATCCTTTCATAGATCTCTTCTCTAATGTGTTTGATACAGGTTCCTCATTTGTAAAGACGCCTTTGTTGACCCCTGATCTTATCCCAACTGTTCTCCCTGATGGTCCACTACCCACTGCGCCTTCTAGCTCGTCTTCTCCCTCTCCACCAAACCTTCCCCCCATAGACCTACCCACCGATCATCCACATCGGGTAACTCAACCACCTGTTCATCTTCGTGACTATATTGTCGGGTCTACTGCCTTTTCTACTTATGAACCTACCTCCTATCGTGAGGCTTGTACTAATCCTCTTTGGCAGCAAGCTATGACTGATAACTACAGGCTTTAGACAAAACTCATACTTGGGATGTTGTTGATCTTCCTCCTAGAAAAATTGCTATTGGCTGCAAATGGGTATACAAAATCAAGACCCATTCTGATGGCTCTATTGAGCGCTACAAAGCTCGTCTTGTAGCAAAGGGCTTCACTCAGGAATATGGCATTGATTATGAGGAGACTTTCACTCCAGTTGCTCGGCTTACCTCTGTGCGTAGTTTAATTGCTGCTGTCGCTGCTCGCCACTAGGATCTCTTTTAGATAGATGTAAAAAATGTCTTCCTTAATAGTGATCTTCTTGAGGAAGTCTACATGCATTCTCCCCCTAGGTCTACATATTTGGCTTATAAGGTTTGCAAACTGCAGCGTGCTCTCTATGGTCTCAAAGATGCCCCACGAGCTTGGTTTGCTAAATTCAATTCCACCATCCATGACTTCGGCATCACCTCCAGCTCATGACTTCGACTTCACCTACTCATGGCACCACTCTTCTTCTTCTTTACGTGGATGATATGATTATAACCAGTGATGATGTAGCTGGTATTCTTAGTCTAAAGCAATTTCTCAATTGTCAGTTTGAGATGAAGGGCCTTGGTACTCTCAATTATTTCTTAGGGCTTGAAATTTCTCATGATTCCACTGGTTGTTATTTGTCACAAGCCAAATATGCTTCCGATCTTCTGGCATGTGCTGATCTTACCAATTGCAAGGCTACCTCTACTCTTGTTGATCCTCAGACTCATCTCACTCCTCTAGACGGGGATCTTCTCTCTAATGCTACTCTTTATCGCTAGCTGGTAGGTAGTCTTGTCTATCTCACTGTGACTTGTCCTGACATTGCTTATGCCGTCCATCTTGTTAGTCAGTACATGTTGGCTTCCCAAACCCCGCATTATACTGCTCTACTTCACATACTTCCCTACCTCAAAGGCACTATGTTCCATGGACGCCACTACTCTACTCACTCTTTTCTTGAGCTTCGTGCATTTTTTGATGTTGATTGGGTTGGGGATCTTACTGATCGACGCTCCGCCACACATTTCTGCTTCTTCTCAGGGGATTATCTTCTTACTTGGCGCAACAAGAAACAGTCCCTCACTGCTCGCTCTAGTACTGAAGCTGGATACCGCGCTCTTACTGACACTACTTAGGAACTTTTGTGGCTTCGCTAGCTCCTTGTTGATATGGGTGTTTCTTCCCATTTTGCTACCTCTCTCTATTTTGACAATTAGAGTGCCATTCAGATTGCTCACAATGATGCCTTCCATGATCGCACCAAACATATTGAGATTGATTTTCATTTCATTCGATAGCATGTTACATGTGGCACTATTTATCTTCTCCATATTTCTTCTGCTGATCAACCTACAGATATTTTCACCAAGGCTCATCCTCCTCGTCGTTTCGGTGATCTAGTTTCCAAACTCAAGTTGGTTGATGCCTACCCACCTTAAGTTTGAGGGGAGCTGTTAATGTATATTATATTATACTTCTCTATCTGTATCTCTATCTTTATCTTCTTGTATCTCTATCACCTTCTATACTTATCTAGGTTTCTTTTCAGCCTATAAATGCATGCTTCTTCTATTGTATTAACTATTCAATTCAATAATACAGATACACAATTTTTCCTCTCTATAAACCATTCTAACAAGTAGGTATATGTATTGCATGTCTTGACATCATGTTTATCATTGTAGGAAACAAATAAAATTTGTTGAAATTTATTTTCCATAACAATGTAATAAAAGGAGAATAATTATTAAGGAATTTGATATATATTACTATAAAGTGATACATAGGTCTAAAATAGTAGCTGTAATGGAAGCTCTAATGAAGTGGAAGAGAAAAAGTAAAGATAGAGAGAGGAGTCTGGGCCCCATCTTCACATGGGCATTCTCAACATCGTTACAATTGCATTAGAGCTCTCAAATTAGAGCTCCCAAACATTATTGATCACTATAATAATGGAAGATCCAATAACTGTAATTAAAATGAAAGGGCCAATGATTTCACGACACATGTGATTTTATATTTTTTTTTAATTCAAAAATCTAAACAAATAAGGTTAAGAGTTCTAAGTTTATAAACTTAAGAACGTTTCTGCTTATATTGTATAATATAACAAAACATGAACAAGAACATGAATACTGTCTCCCTACTATAAAATGTTGAATATGAAAACTCGAACAAATGTGAGCTTAAATTGCTTGGATTATAAATCATACTAAAATGAATGTGAGCTTAAATGTGAACATGGCTCTATTGTGAATTTTTTTGATAGACACAATGAAGATGATGTATTTGGGAATTGGATCCTTAATTCCATTTTCATGTCTTACTCTATTTTAAATTATTATTGTTGCCACATGAATTATCTCTTTGATTATGAGTTATTGGATTGAAGACAAAGATGACCGAGATGAAAGATTCTCAATCATATGTGTTATTTGCAACTCCATGGAATGTATTATAGAAAAAAAGACAGGGAACTCAAAAAAAAAAAAAATCAAAAATTATCCGAAAATGTAATTATAATAACAACTTAGAAATCGTTTAAGAATTGACATTTTTAATATATATATTTTTTAAAGTGAAAAAAAAGGTTAATGTCTTTGATGATGACTTTTTTTAGTTGTATTGAAGATAATTAATCTCTTAGGTATTTGACTTTTTTTTAATTAATTTTTAATTTTTGAAGAATTGTTTTTTCATTTTTCTTAACCAAAAAAATAAAGTTGCTAACAAGACTAGTGTAATGTGGGAAAGTCAAAGCATTTAAACTTGTAATTTAATGTGTTACCGGATTCCAAAACCTTGCTGCGGCATGATGGAACGGAAAAAACAGCGGGTGTGACTCAACGTGAATAGTGCATTTATACCAAAACCCCAGTGTAGACACCTCTTTTTTGACTGTCCTCAAGACTTAGACATCATTGTTTGAACAGTCGATGATCATCCATGCTCGTGTTTGTTTAGAGCGCCTGAAGTTCTTGGCGGAGTGCCTTGCTTTGAACCACTCGACTTGTCTGTTTTGTGCTTGGTTGTGCACCAAGGACTTGCATCTTTGTTTCTGGGAAAAGAGGGTGGCCTGCTAGCCAGCCCTACAACCCATCGGCCCTACAACCCATCGGCTAGGCCTTGCTTCCATTGGCCATTAGTGGTGGCCGACCGGCCTTACTGATGGCCGACCGGCCTCTTTAATGGCCGGTCGGCCACAAGTTTTAGCCGAAGACCTTTTTTCTGCTTTTCCATATATTTTTTGTGCCAGTTGTTCCAGCTGTTGAACATTGAGCTCATCCTCCATACGTGTATGGAGGGATGAAGCAAGCTTTTTGCTTCCATTTTCTATATAAGGGGAGGTCCCTCCCCCTATTTGAGGGTGAAAAAATTTCAGAGCTGAAATTTCTCTCTCTCTCTCTCTCTCTCTCTCTCTATATATATATATATATATATTTATATATATTGTGCTATATTGAGCTTGAAAGTGAGTTTTCTTCACATATTGGCACACAACCCTCTTAGAAAAACATCTTAACCTTGGAGCTGAGATTCCTTAAGACTTGTTTGGGCCTTCCAAAGTTGCTTTTTAGCTCAGAAGTTGTCCTCTTGCTGCTATGCTTCAAGGGTGAGCATATTCCCTTTTTAAGCTTATTTTTGTATACCATCTTAGCCAGCTTTGCATGCTGTTTTAGGCTTGGTTGTTAATGACAAAAAGCCCTATTTTTAAGTGTTAAAAATGTTGGTTTGAGTCCTTGTTGCGGTTAGGGGTGGTCTACCCTCTTTGGTTGCTAATTTGCTAAGCTTTTGTACCACCTTTTAAGGCTATTTAAACAATCTCTTTTTGGCCTTTTAACCACTGAATTCTAGAGGAATTTCTGTCGTGGAAAGGTGGTTTTGAGATCCCAAATAGGAGGGGGTGGTCCCCTCTCCTCTTGTCTTGCTTGCATGTGTTGATGGCCTACTAAATGAGCATTTTTTTTACTTCTTTGTGGCTTTGTTCAAGCATGCTTTTGTGACTTTTTAGACCTGCCATGACTCTATTTTTTGCTTGTTTGATCATTGGTTGCTTGCTCTTTGCACTTGTAGTGTAACCTTGCTCACTAGCTTTGTATGCTTGCTACTTTAGCCCATAATTCTAGCTTATTTTGGCTACACTCCAGCATGTTTTTGCTCATATTTTAGCATGCTTGAACTCTGTTTTGAGTGGTCTTGGCCCTTTGAGGCTTGCTTTGTATGGCTATAGCATGATAGGCTTTGATAGCTTTGTGTTTTGAGTCCTCTAGCATGCTTTGCTTGAGTTGTTTGCATGGTATGACACCATTTAGCATGTAATTTCAGTGCATATAGTGTAGTCACACTCTCATATACTTCACTTCTTCATAGCTTTTGAGGGTTGTGTATTATGTCTTGCTTATAGGCTAACATGTGTGCATGTTCTTCTAGCATTTTGAGCTACCATTTCAGCATGTTTAGACCATTATTGTGGCATGATTGAGCACTGTCCAGGGCTGGTTTGGACATTTGTGCTATGTATTGCGTGCCTCTTGTGTAATGCTCTTTACTAGCTTTGATGTTTTGGTCCTCAACATGCCATGTTTGCATTGCTTGCATGCTTTAAGGTCTTTAGCATGCCATTTTAGCACTAAACATCTGCCACCTCCCTTATTTCTTCATTCTTTCATTTCATTTGAGGGTTGTTTGGCCTTGAGATTGTGTTTGAGCTTGGGATTGAGATTCATGCTTAAATGGCTTTAACCCTCTTTTGAGGGTTCCTCCTAGTCAAAGGCACGGTCTCTCCTATGCCTTAGACCATTCTTTTGGTTGACCTCCTCTCCTTAGAGGACTTGCATATTGGAGTTAACCAATGAAAGAATGGATTGGTAATGTAAAATGTGTAAACAAGAATCGAGCAAAGTAAAACATGCCAAGATAACATATGTATGTTACATTTCATGTGTTTGGATCGGACGTTAATCCAAATACTAGAAATGTGGCATGTTTCATACTCAAAGTGATGAATCGTGTTACGTTTCTTGGTCGTTGTCACCCTTGATCATGCATGATAGGGTGACGACACTTAGATTCTTATGTGTGCATTCACTAACATTGTGCAAGCTTGACTCTTTGGCGACCATGCATTAAGATGCGTGGTTGGTGGCTTGAGAGCCGAGTACTACGCTCCTTTGAGCTTGAGATATGATAAGGAGGGTAGTTGCACACACATTTCCTTGCAAATAAATTGTCATGCCTCTATTTGTGATCTGTTGCAGCAAAAGGAGAAATTGTAGGAATCAGTGGCTGACCGGCCACATGCCCTAGCCGACCAGCCACCAATACTGGCCGATGGCCATCACTTCTAGCCGATCAGTTCATCAGCATGTTCCTACGATCAAACAGAAGCAATGTGGAGGTTGTCAGAATTTTCAGAAATCAAAAGAGTGCAAACCGAGGCATTTAGAGGCAAGGTAGTGGATTTTCGGGGGGACGCGACCAAGCAATCATGCCTCCCTCGTCTGCGAGGCCATTTTCATCACTTTATTAGCTAGTTGTAGTTAATTACATGTGTTGTAATTAATTTAGCTTAGTTTATTTTGTAATTAATTAGCTTAGTGTAGCTAGTTATTCAATTCGATTTTGTAATAATTAATTAGTTAGAGTAGTTAATTGATTTGTAGTAAGTAGCTTAGCTTAGCATAGCTTAGCCTATCTATTCGAACCCTCCTCCGAGAGGGCAAAATGTTGTAATAAGGGTGCGTGTGTTTATGCATGTCTTCCAACCCCACTTCTTTCTACCTTTTACTGATTAGCTTTCGATAGTTAGTTTAGGGCATATTCCAATTAGCATCCTTAGGCTTGCATGCGTGTATCATTCATTTGTATTGCATGCACCGAGCTCAGCGCATCATTCAAACTGCATTATATTTCAATACACTTATTTGAATACGTGTTTCAAAGCATGTTATCAAGTGTTGCATTCATATGCCATCTTAGATAAGCTGAGCCTATTTAGTTGCATTTTGCATGTGTTGCATTAGGCATTCTGTATAGTTAGGATCATGCATTGATTTCTAACTAGCTTCTGTTTTGGCTTGGAGTAACTGTAAGTGTTTACGCTTTAGCATACTTGCATTAGTGTGAGTGTTGCCATGATAGCATACTTGCCATGAGGCTATTTGCTTAAGTGCTTAACTGCTTGAATGCCTGTGGGTGGAGGCTTGATTGTCTGAATTGGAACAACTCGACGAATGAGAGTATTAAGCCCGCTTTGCGAATTGGCAAATTCATGTTTTAAGCCCACTTAAGGGTGGCAAATCCGCGCTTTAGCCTACTTGCGAGTAGCACTTTCAAACCATTTTCAGAAAAACAAACATGAGTTGTTTTGTTCCAATTCTCGTGATCGAGTCTATACTTGTATGTTGTGCGCATCACATAGTAAGCTAGCTAATAATTGGAATAAGAACGCATGTGTCTATACAACAACATATCATGCTTAGTAGAGGCCGATCTTTCATCGGGCGAGCGGGCGTGCTCATGTTATGACCTTCCCCTCTCGTACCCAAGTTCCCGAGCCGAGGCAGCTTTGGTGATGACGGACACGTGGCCTTAGGCACGAGTCAGGGTTTCCTAAATTTCCCAAAAAAAATAAAACATTTAGGTGGCGACTCTATGATCTGGAAAAGCAGTCCATGTTTAGCGTTTTTTCAATCAAAATCGATTTCCCAAAACGATTTGCCAGATTTCGACTCTTTGGTGTTTATCAGTCTCGCATTGCACTTCATGAGATTAGATTCAGAACCATGATAGGAGTTCGAACTATAGTAAGACCAAATTCGCACCTTCTCCAAATGGAGGGCACGAAGAAAGTCGGGTCTACAGTTTCTGGCGACTCCGCTGGGGACTTAGAGAACTTGACTCGAACAACATGATATGTTGTTTTATCTACACTTATGTGTTTCTTTGCATTGCATTTGCATTTGTGCGCTTAAGTCCCAGTGTTTACCATCTGCTATTCCTAAATGGTTTACCGGAGGCTTGCTTGGAAAAGCATGTCATAAGGCTGACTGGTTACGGGTTCTGCCACGATGGGAACACAAACCTCGTTTTTGCTGAGGCACCCTATTTGACCGTTCAACCTACTGCATATTGGAAACCATAGAGACTGTTCCAAACTAGGACAGGTTGCTTACCCGATTACAGGATTGTTTGAAACGGCATGCGTGCATAGTGAAACCCTAGCTCCTGACAAAATAGGACAGGGAAACCCTACCCCACCATAGGGGTGTTTTGGCTCTTACTTGCTTGATATGTGCTGTTAGAGTGTGTCTCTGCAGGTTGTATGTATCAGTTGCAAGTCTGGGTATCAGTCTGAGGACATCAGTATTTGGGAGTATCAGATTTGAGGCAGTGATTTGGGAGCAGAGATCAGTGTTTGAGAACAGTTTGTTCAGCTTCTGATATCAACTGTGTGTTATCTTTATCCTAGCCAGAATGTTGTCCGCTTTTCTGCTTATTGTTTCCTTGTTTTGCATTATTTTCCTTTTTGCAAGGTAGTATTTCATCATTGCTTCCGACGAGGCAGATACCCCCCAAGCACTCTGGACTTGGATTGGGAGAATTTATCGATCTGAGGATCTAGTTGACGGAAAACCAGTGTTTACAACATTACCACCAGTTACGAGATGGAGGTCATCTAGGCACAGATCATCAGTACAGCGGTTACCAGATCAGCGGTCATTATCTACCTCACCTGTGCGCAGTTGGGCTGAGATATATACTTCTACCTCAGAGAGGGAATACATACCTGTTCAGTCAGATCAGCACTTTATAGTCAGTATGGAGGACATGATGCGTCAACTCCAAGAGACCATGCAGGCCATGCAGCGGGATGTTGCTCGCCAAGCAAAGGTTACCACACGTCAGGCAGAAGTTGTAGCCCAACAGGCAAAACCGATTGCCAGGCTCCAACAACAGCAGCAACCACAACAAGCCAGAGCATCTGCTTCAGATCCATTCCCACCCCCACCTGGGGTTCCAATACCCGGGCAAATAGCAAATGTCCAGGAAAATATGGATGTTCCAACAGGGCCAGTTCCACCGCGAATCCCACCTCAAATATCGAAAGCACCGTCTTATACAGTGAACTCGCCGTTCGAATTTGAGGTTGATCCAACCGCGCTGAAAGTGCGTAAGCTTGAAAAGCTATTCAAGCGAGCCTAGGGAGTTAACTCGATCCCAAATATAGAAGATGGATACACTGATTTAGCGGTGACATTGCCGGACAGGTTCAAAATGCCGCACATAGATCGCTTTGACGGCTTAGGTGATCCTATGGTTCATTTGAGGCTGTTCTCTGATATTTTGCGCCCGATGGGCTTGACGATACTCCAGAAACTATCACTCTTCGGTTAGACCTTGTTGGGTATTGCGGCCATTTGGTACGCCAAGCTGGAGGATTCAGTAAAAAGAAGTTAAGAGGAGATGGCCGAGACCTTCATCGCTCAATATGCTTACAATACCCAAATTGAGGTCATGACTCGTGATCTCGAGGCAACCAGGCAAGAGCTGAAATAGGTCTTTTCTGACTTTGTCACTCGATGGAGGGCCAAGGCCTCTATGATGACAACTCGGCCACTCGAAAAGGATCAGATAAAGATGGTTGTGCGCAACTTGCAACCCAAGCTGATGCAAAAAAATGATAGTCCCAACCCTTCCCACCTTTGCTGACTTGCACGAGATTGGCGTACAGATTGAAGATGCTATGAAACAAGGTTTGATTGACCACAAAAGGCAACAGCAAGAGGGCCTTCACACGTGGTTCGAATGCAACTACAAGCAATAGTGCAGCCACAAGAACTTCTGACGTGGGCATGGTCACCACCACCACCCCAAAAATAGCCACACCCTTCACCAGCTCATCCGGAACCACCTCCCAACCAGCAAAGTACCCACCTAGGGGCCAGAGGACCTTCACTCCACTTTACATGCCCTTGTCCAAATCCTTGGGGGTTCTAATCAGAAAAAGGCATCTGATGCCCTTAGAACCACGCCCACCGCCAAATAACCTCCCTCCCACACACAATCCAGCCAAGTATTGTGCCTTCCAACTCCACTTTACATGGCCCTGTCCAAATCCTTGGGGGATCTAATCAGAAAAGGGCATCTGAAGCCCTTAGAACCACGCCACTGCCAAACAACCTTCCTCCCACACACAATCCAGCCAAGTATTATGCCTTCCATTAACAACATGGGCATGATACTGACCAGTGCTTCAGATTACGTCATGAGATTCAAGATCTCATTGACAACAAAGTGATTGCACCTCCTGACAAACCAAATGTCACCACTAACCCTCTCCCACCACATAACAACCTCCCTCCTCCACCCAGGCAAATAAACCTGATTCAAACCACGGTCATCCCGTATGGCCCTAACATATATATCATTCCCTCCCACCTACCTAAGCCGACGGTGTTCATCCCAAAATGCACAGACTTGTGCATGATGAGCACGTCATTAACCCTACCCAAGCCAGTGGTGGTGACTGTCGAAGACAAAGCTGGGGTGACCTTAGAGGAGAATGGGAACGTTAGTTCAGAGCCTGAGGGATCTGGGAGCTTTACTGAGGAAGCATACAACCCATGCGGTTATATTGTGTCAACAGATTGGGCCAAGCCAATGGTGGAATTGCCAACTGGAGCAGAGGTACACGTTGTCTGGGAGGATGGGCAGAGTCATAGGCTAGATGATCTTTCCGAGCTTGAGGAAGACATTGCTGATATGCAATTCTTTGATGAGCAGGATCTGGGAGATGTGAACATCAACTGGTTTGACTAGAATGGAGTAACAGATGCTATAGGTTGGCTCAGTGATGAACCAGATGTTGTTGAGGAGCATCAATCAGAATAGGGACCGTCAGAAACTGGAACATCTACATTGGCCAGAAGGGTCAAAAATAAGGAGGAATCACTGGAGAGCACCGATACGAAGAATTTTGCTTGAGACTTGGGCAGTTTGTGTACAGCAGACACCGAACAGGAAGCCGCGCTGAGGTAGTTTGAACAAGAGAGGATCGAGAATGATGACATGGCTAGAAAAGCCAAGGCTCCTGTGCGGACGGAATGTGCTGTGAGCACGGAAACAACTACAACAGAGTCAGATAGTTGTCTATCGGTTGCTGAGGAAATGTAGTGGGAAGACGACGATTTGCGTCTGGCCCATACAGATGAAGACTGGGGACAGAACCTCCCAGATGACACCTGGTATATCGAGGAGGTCGACCATATGACCCAGAGTGGGCGGTACTTCAAGCCCCCACATTTGGACCAGCCAGAGGCGTCTGGGAAGGACAGAGAAGCTGAGAAGCAGAGGGACAGACTGCTAGAGGAGGAAGCTGTACTGAAGCAGCTGAAGAAAATTCAAGCAGACATCTCTATCTGGGGACTGCTTATGGCCTCCAGGGTATATAGACAAGCCGTCCTTTTAGCCATGGACAAGGCTAAGCTTTCGATTGATACAACGCCCAAACAGTTAGTGGGATTGGTGTTCCCAGGTGGTGCTACACCAACTCCGACCTTCACAGACAAGGAACTACCGCCTGAGGGCTCTGATCATAACAAGCCGCTCTATATCTCTGTGGAGTGTAGGGATAAGTGGGTACCAGTTGTCCTAGTTGATACGGGATCTGCAATCAATGTATGTCCGTCGCAAATGGCGTATGCTATCCGGTTGAAGCCCACAGATTTCATTCCTACAGCCCAGGTGATACGGGTTTATGACAACACCTGCCAGGAGGTGATGGGAACAGTACGGATTAATACTCAGATTCGCCCGGGCCAACAAGATATCGAATTTCATGTTCTGGATGTTCTAGCTACCTTCAACTTACTTCTTGGACGGCCGTGGCAGCACCAAGTAAAGGCTATCTCTTCCACCCTACACCAGATTCTAAAGTACCCCCATGGGAAGGGGGTAGTAATAGTTTTTAGGAACTCTTCAATACATCCGCCGCCAGAGGTTTCTGCACCAGTTATGGAGATTGAGCACGGCATGGAGGATGTATTTTTGTCGGGATTCTCCTTGGCTGAGGCTCGGGTTGTACAGGATATGTTGGCCATTGATGAGGGGCTATACGCCAGTGCACAATCTGTCTACCTCATGAACAAGCTTCAACACATGCCCGGAATGGGATTGGGGTGAAGTGGCCGGAAGGGCGTCGCAGCATTGGCCGAAGTGCCGCATAACCCATATACCTTTTGCTTAGGTTACTCAACTACCAAGAAGGATTGGGCAAGGAAAGGAAGAGAGATGACCGGAAAAGCCAGAGCTAAACAAGCCGGAAGCACTATGAGTTAGTGCACAGACCTATCCAGGGGACCCCGAACAGACGCTTCATCCGGGAGGAGGAAGATTTCCCATTCTGCGGCTTTCCAGAGCCATGGTTGAATTTAGAGAGGCAACCCTTCCTGAGTTTTGAGATCTTCATTGATTTGTAATTGCTGGGGGATGAAGTTGCTGAAGAGCAAACTGACCCAACGGCTGTGGCTGAGCAGTGCAATGAGGATGAGTCCAAGAGCACAGAACTTGAGATGGGGGTATCGCTGGCTTGCCTCATCTCAGATCCTCAGATCGTACCGGAGTGCTTAGTGGATAACTTCTCAGTTTCCATGATCGGGGAACAAATGGCTGTGGGCCCCTATTTTAGCATTCTAGATGCATCCGTCGCACCTTCCCTCACCTGGCAATACGAGGAAAGCTTTTTATTTAATAGTTCTGGGTCAGGTAGTGAACCGAAATCTGATTCCACAGAGTCTGTGGAGTCGGAATCAAATTCTAGTTCTTCTGAGTCAAAGTTAGGTATTCCTGGGGGTGATAACCCGAATGCCACTGTCATGTCCAGGTCGTCATTTTCATTTTCCTTTGAGTCTGTTGTAACCAAAGAATTAGACGATCTGGAAGTTGCTAATGAGAATGGTACTGCTGTGGCTATTGAGTACTTTTCTGTGCCTTTAGTTTATTGCATTAATCAGGACTTTCAAAATTTTGACGAAAACGACAAAGAAGAAATTCCTCCGGTTTTAAAGCATTTGATTGATCGAGAGAAGGAGAGGTTTGTTAAACCTTTAGTTGATGAAATCACCGCAATTAATGTTGGTACTGAGAAGGATCCGCGTCTGGTCCAGATCGGGTCCACGTTGTCTTCGGAGGAGCGTGAGCGCTTAGTCGCTTTATTAAAAGATTTCAAAGATGTTTTCGCGTGGTCCTACGAAGACATGCCTGGAATCGATCCCGAGATTGTATAACACCAGATCCCTCTTGACCTAGAGGTTTGACCTGTTAAGCAGAAGCTCCAAAGGATCCGCCCAGATTGGGCTCTGAAGATCAAAGAAGTGGTCACCAAGCAGATTGATGCAGGGTTCCTATTGGTATCTGAGTATCCAACTTGGTTGGCAAATATAGTTCCGGTGCTGAAGAAGGACGGCAGAATTCAGGTATGTGTAGACTTCAGAGATTTGAACAAAGCTAGTCTGAAGGACGACTTTCCTCTGTTGCATATCAACGAATTAGTAGACTTCATTGCTGGGCATGTGCTGCTCTCGTTTATGGATTGGTTTTCAGGTTACAACCAGATTTTGATGGCACTTGAAGACAGGGAGAAGACTGCTTTCACCACCCCGTGGGGAACCTACTGCTATAGGGTGATGCCGTTCGGTTTGAAGAATGCAAGGGCTACGTATCAACGGGCTGCAACCACGATCTTGCATAGTATGATCCATAGAGAGGTCGAGGTGTACGTGGATTGCATGATTGTCAAGTCCAAGGAAAGAGAGGGCCACTACACCGCCTTGAAGAAATTTTTCCGACGGATCAAAGAATATCGGTTCTGACTGAATCCTCAGAAATGTACATTTGGTGTCACAGCAGGGAAAATGCTGGGGTTCTTGATCACACAAAGGGGCATCGAAGTCGACCCTTCCAAAATCAAGGCCATCTTAGAAATGCCACCACCAAGGACTAAAAACGAGGTGCGAGGCTTTCTGGGTAAAGTTCAATTCATAAGACAGTTTATTGCAAAATTAACCTTGACTTGTGAACCACTGTTTGGTCTCCTGAAGAAAGGAAAGAAATTCCAATGGGATAACCGATGCCAAGTTGCTTTTGAGCAGATGAAGCAGTATCTATAGAACCCACCCGCGTTGTCACCGCCGAAGTCGGGAAAACCGTTGATATTGTATCTGTCAGTAACTGAAACGACAATAGGCTGCATGCTTGCACAGGAGTCTGAGGACAAAGTGGAAAAGGCTATCTATTACCTGAGCAAGAAAATGCTGGAATATGAGGCCCGTTACACTTCGCTTGAGAAGGCTTGTCTGGGCTTGGTATGGGCTACCAGGAAGTTGAGGCACTACCTGTTAGCTCACTCCGTAATACTGGTTTCGAGATTAGATCCCATCAAATATCTTTTCGAGAAACCAACACTTACGGTTAGGCTAGCCCGTTGGTTGCTTCTTCTCTCTGAATTTGATTTCAAGTACATGACGCGCAAGTCTGTGAAAGGAAGAGCGTAGCAGAGTTCCTGGCAGATCACCCAGTGGAAGGAGATGAAGTTGTAGAATATCTGTTCCCAGATGAGACCATTCCACATGTTGAAGAAGAAACTCGGACTATGTACTTTGATAGAGCGTCAAACCAGTACGGGTACGGGATAGGGGTGTTGCTAATAGCACCCGACAATTCCCGTATACCCTTAGCCTTCAAGCTTCAATTGAAGGTATCGAATAATGAAGCATAATATGAGGCACGTATTGCTGGACTAGAAGTCACCCTAAAACTAGGGGCAAAACGGTTGGACGTCATTGGGGACTCGAACCTGGTTGTATCTTAAGCAAAAGGAGACTGAAAAGTTAAAGAAGAAAGAATGAAAATCTATCACCAAACCTTGGACGTTCTTATTCCTCGGTTTGAAAAGTTGAACTTCACCCATCTGTTAAGAGAAAACAACCGGTTCACTGATTCTTTAGCAACTCTATCTTCCATGATAGCCATCCCTTTCAGAGTCTGGATGCATCCGATAATTATTGAACAGAAATTCATGGCCTACGAGCTGATTGCCGCCACAGATGAAGTACAAGATCAAAAACCCTGGTATTACGACATCGGGAACTTCTTGGAAAATGAGGCTTATTCGCCAGGGGCAAATGCTAAAGATAAGAGGGCAATTCGAAGAATGGCTGCTCAGTTCATCATCTGCAGGGGTAAACTGTATTAGCGGGGTCATCTGGGAATGCATAAACTATGTGTTGACGCTGAAGAGTCGAAGCGCTTGATGGAGGCCATCCATGGAGGAGAGTGCGGGGCGCACATAAGCGGCGTAATGCTGGCTCGAAAAATTCTCAGACAGGGTTATTACTGGTCAACCATAGAGGAGGATTGTATTGGCTGTTTTCGGCGATGCCACAAATGCCAGATCCATGCAAACCGCATGAACATTCTGTCGTCGAAGCTGTACAACATGACTTCACCATGGCCATTTTCAGTTTGGGGGATTGATGTGATTGGGGCAGTTACTCCGAAGGGGTCGAATGGACATAAGTACATCCTGGGGGCTATAGACTACTTTACAAAGTGGGTCGAGGCCAAATCTTATGCAGTGCTGAAGGCGTCGTATGTTGCTAAGTTCATTAGGAATAACATTACCTACCGGTATGGGGTCCCGAATGAGATTATTTCAGACAATGGTTCCCACTTCAAGAAGGAAGTGATCAACTTGTTGGAAAAGTACAACGTGGCTTTTCATAAGTCATCCACATATAGGCCGCAAACCAATGGAGCAGTTGAGGCCGCCAACAAGAACATCAAGTACATTCTACAGAAGATGGTGGAAACCTACAGGGACTAGACAGATAAGTTGCCATTTGCTCTCTGGGGCTACCGGACATCAATTCGAACTTCTACTAGGGCAACTCCGTATTCCTTGGTTTATGGGATGGAGGTTGTTCTAACTATCGAAGTTGAGGTTCCGTCGTTGCGAGTAATGGCTGAGTGCCAAATAGCAGAGGCAGATTGGCAGCAGAGTAGGTTCGAAGAACTCATGTTGTTCAATGAAAGAAGGCTGAAAGCACTGTACCACATTAAAAGTTATCAACACAGGATTGCCAGGGCTTTCAACAAGAAAGTTAAGTCCAGGAATCTGAAAGAAGGGTATTTGGTGCTCAAGGACAACCGAGCTCCCATCCACGACCCTAGGGGCAAGTTCAGACCCAATCGGACTGGCCCTTACATCATCAAGTCTATCTGGTCGGGTGGAGCTGCCATTTTGATGGATTTAGATGGCCTTGAGTTCTCCCAACCGATCAATATGGACAAGTTAAAGAAATACTATCCCTGAATGGCTCGCTAGGCTAAAAACCCGAAAGAGCAACCTAGGCAAAAGTTAGAGCACAGAAAATTTGAAATAAGAAAAACTGAGCTCATAAGGTTGAAAACCCAGAAAGGGCGGCCTTGGCAAAAGTTAGAGCGCAAAAGGAGGGTGTTAATACACAAGTGAACCTAAACCGAACTACGTAAGGCTTGATTCCCATCTTCGGGATACGTAGGCAACTTCATTCTGAAGTCCAGCCATAAACACTTCCAAATCATCTTTTGTCCATGTGGTCATGTTGGTCATCTTTGTCTTTTCTACATTCAAGAGTTTGGTTGTGATCTCCAGTGCAGTGCTGTTCAGATTAGGGGCAACTTTCCCGTTGGTTGGATTCGGAGTTATGCATCTCAGTGATAGATCTCAGGCGTGTCCAGTTTTGATTCATATATCGAAAACGGTTTTGAAAAGTTTTAATAAAAGTTGATTTTGCTAAAATTAATCTTTTTACAACTCAGACCATTTTTGGACCAACAAAAATTTTCAGTACCTACAATCTTCAATTTCATTGATTTCAATACAGAGTTCTCCTACTCTTGAATGCAAATTGAAGGTGCTTTTTATTACAGTCATAAAGAAAACCTGAAAGTACATATTAAAGGAATAAACTCAGGGCATAGTCAGGTGTTCCTGCGTCCCCTCCCAGAGCTTATGGAAGCCTCTGATGCCAAAGTGGGCCCGATCTGTGTCTCTTCATCAAGCCAAGTTATGCAATCGCCAGAAAGGGCACAACTGAAAGTGGGAGTGGGAGACAGAAGTTCTCTCGTCGTCTATGTTGTGGCATATCGAGCTAGATGTGAGTCTTTGATCAGATATGAAGTCGGGTATTCCACTCCCTCTTCTGGGCAAGTCTGATCATGTCCAAATTGGCGCCGGAATCAAAATGGAAAGTAAAAGACACAGTGTGCTAGGCCAACCAACAGAATGCCCGGCTGGCGAGACATCTCATCGCCGGCAGATTAAGCCAGGGACAACGCCAAGCAATGTTGATGCCAGATAAGCTGCACATCCATTCGCACCACTATCCCTCATCTGGGGCATCAACTAGTCATTGCTGGAAGAAATAGTCGCGTGCTGAATATGCTGGGCATGAGTTCACCACTTTCAACTTGTCCATCAGCCATATCTAGGGATGGATGAAAAATAAGAGAGATTAAAGAATAGAGAGGTGTACGTGAAGAGAAAAGTGAGAAAGGGTTTTGAGAGAAAAACAAAGCCTGAGGGCCAAGTGATGTGAGAAACACATATGTGAGGAGGGTGGGAAACATTACCTGTAAGAGTAGTGGACTCCCCGCGAACCTGGTTATCTCCCGGCGATGGAAGGCATCCAAACCCATCAGAGTCTCAGCTAGTGCCATGGCGATGCAGCTCTTACCCTGTTTTAAGCCTTGGACAACCTCAATCAAACGAATGCTAGGCCCTCCGAAGCTTGGGGCAAGCAAGAAATGAGACAACATGCATAAGCAGAGGACATGTCGCCAAAGACTCTACCAAAGATGGTCGCCGCGGTCACGGGCGTCGGAAACCGATGAACCAAGCTCGGCATATCCAGTTCTCCGCCATGAATCAAAGATCGAGCGTCATGCAAAGTAAGCCCATACATCCGTCCTAAGGCTTGGATATGGCCAAAACGGAATTGGGCAAGATCTCTTCATTGCGCCGGGATTCCATCAAAGCTTGGAAATCTTCAAAAGTGGGACATATCTCCTATCCGCCAAAGCTAAAAACATGAGTTATCGGATTCCAACACCTAGCCACGGCATGGAGGAATGGAAAACGCAGCAGAGTGTGGCTCAACGTAAATAGTGCATTTATTCTGAAACCCCAGAAATTCAACTTTTCCGAGCCATCCAAAGCTGTAAGCTAGTCGGAGAGTTTTTTGGCAAGAAATGCTTCCATTTGAGGCAAAAACAGTGTTGAAATGGAGAAACTACGAAGCTAGAGCTTTTGCAGAAGATAAGGTGTTGAATGGAAGACAGGTGGCAACAATCTGGAGACTTTCTGCATTAATGGCCGACCGGCCAAGTTTGATGGCCGACCGACCATTTTTATAGCCGATCGGCTAGTGATGGTGGCCAATGGCCCTCTATGGTGGCCGGTGGCCTCCTACTTTGGCCGATGGCCTCTTTTTTTGCTCTCTAAGTTGTCTATGTGTTGAAAGTGCTGAGAACTTGTGTCTTGTTCCACTTTGGATGCATTTTTGTCACGATTTTGTGAAGTCGTACCTGTGTTGTTTCAATTTGTTTATCAAGTTGTTGCAATTTTGTTTATTGAGTTGTATTTGCGTTGACTATTAAGTTCTTATCTTGCTTATCGAGTTGTATTCATATTTGAGTAGCATGTCAAGTCCGAGTTTTGTTTATCGAGTTGTTTTGTTCTTTCTGTTGTCGATCGATTCACTACCTGATTAAGACAATCCAATTTGAATATGCAATTTTCAAACAAAGTTTAATCTCATTTTCATGTTGTGCGATGTTGTGCGATACTTTGAATGCAAAATGTAACACTTTTTAAACGAAAGTTGTTTTCATTCCATCATGGTTTCTTTTTTTGCAAAAGAGTACAAGTTTTAAAGAAAATAAAACTGCCTAAGGCTATACAATGTACTAATACTACTAGCAGAAAGAGAAAACTAAAAGCAAAAAGCATCTGAATCGGCGCCAATCGCCTCAAGAACGGGATGCCTTCCTCGCCCTCTTCCACGGCATGGGCCCAGAACTATCGCCGTCAGCACTGCCGCCCGAGTCTGAACCCGAGCCATCTCCAACCTCATCTCCATCCTTAGACGACTCTGACTGTAGACTCACTGGCTCCTCGTCAGACTCATCATCATCTGGGGCAGGCTCCCGTGAACTACTCCTGGTGTGAGTCCGCCTAGCTCTATTTCGGTTGTGCACCGACGTCCCTCCTCCCTCTCTCCCTGCTGCTCGGGGAGGCACTAAAGGTCCCACTGGGGCGCCCCCTGTGGCTGGCATCTAGAATGGGACCTAAAAAGAATAATTTGGCAAATGCATCAGTTGTGATATGCGAAGCTGAATATGGTATTAAATGCAATGTATGAATGCTGTGAACGGTATATGAGTGCAGTGTATTAATGCAGTATAGTTAAATGCATCAAATTAGTGTGGAGCAGATTGCAGAGAGTTTTGGGGTGTAGGTTGAAAGAACTTACCGGAATACCGTAAATGCTGAGTAGGTCCATGCTCGTCTGCATCATTTCCATCAGAGAAGCCGACAGCTCTAGAGCCTGCTCGGTGTACTCTATGGAAGCCTGCAAAAGTGTTGAGGTGATTTGTAATTTGCGGGGTATAAATTGAAATGAAAGGAATGTACAGAATGTAAAGTATGGTACATACCGGGGTCGGGCCTCGAACTCCGATGAGCTCGTGATCAGCTGGGGCAGGAGCGATGGGAATCTGATAGGTCTCTCCAGCACGTCCTCGGCATGTCATAGTAGTGGGCAGGTCTGGCCACCCCGCCCTCTGTCTCCTCTGGGAACTTCTCCTACCATGGGCCTGAGTCGCCCTGGATCCTTCCACTCCTCCTGCTGCGGCTACAGGTCTGTCTCTCTCACCTCGGCGAACACTGGCCAGAGCCTGGATGAGATATGTCTGGATGAAGATGGTATAGTCGCCATCGAACCTAAAGAAGGCGGCATCCCAGCCTTTGGTAAAGTCGATCATCTCTTGCTCAGTGTACCTCTCTGTGATCCTCATATAGGTGGGAGGTGGCATCGGGACTATCTGCTCAGGCAAACCAAGGCTCTGTCGCAAGAAGCACTCTCTCAAGTACCATGCCCGACAGAACAGACCCTCAAGCAAGAGCTGGAATCGGGAAGCCTCCCGAGCGCCCACATACTGATCTCTAACCGCGTCAGGCAGCACTGCCCAAGGCTGCCAATTGATCTACAAATGATGGATATGCAGGTTGTTATTTGCTATTGAAAGTGCAATATAAAGCAAAGCTCAGATAAACTGTAAGGTTTAAAATACCTCCGCTGCAGCTACAGTGTCAAAATATCGGCGAAAGAATAAGAAAGACTCTCGGGGCCTCCACTCGCACCTCACAACGTATCTGTGTGAATATGGGACCATGCGAGGCATCTCTACTTCCGGCTTTGGGGCAAGCCCTGGGAAGTAGGCATATACCCACAGCTACGGAATGTGCCAGGGTCATAATGAGTATGTCTATCTGATGTAAAGTAGTATGTAGATAAAGTAGAAATTAGAGAGTGATATGCCGTGTCTTGGGCAGTGTGTGCAGTGTACAAGTAATGTAAAGCGGATTGTATGTTGTGCAATGTGTGTGGTGTACAGATAATGTAATGCAGGACTGTAAAGCAAAAGAGAAAGATGTACCTCCCAGGCTCTCCAGTAACCTCGTAGCAGGTGCCCGCTCTGGCGAGATGAAGAACTCATGTATCCATATAGTGTGGCCAAGCCTGCGCCACCCTAGTCGTAAAGACGGACGCGAGATAGGTCCACTAGTGCACTCAAGAGGTAGAGGCCAACAGTGTTCGCCCGGTCGGCGAAAAGAGTGGTACCAAGCAAGAACATGACGAACCCCCGGGCGTAGTGCTTGATCTCCTCATGGGTCGTCGGCGTCTTCCCCCTGAAGTGGTCGGAAAACCACGAATATTGCGCCATCCCTGGTCGAGAGAGAGGTGGGTGAGTCACTAGAAAAAAGATCTGAGCAGCATCCCACTCGCCCATATCAGTGTTGTAAGGGATCGGATCACCCCCTACTCCTATGCGGTGAGCATGGAGAAGTCAAAGGGAGTCATCGTCATCTCCCCTACTGTAGAAAGATGGAAGGAATCAGTGGTGTCCCACCACCTCTCCACTAAGGCGCCTAGAAGAGACCGACTCGCAGTGAGGCGCGAGAGTTCCATGCAGAATGCACCAAAGCCAGCCTCATCGATGATGTGGCAAACAGCATTGGGCAGCTCCATGTACCAGTCTTGTGCGATGGTGTTCCCATAGCCCCGGAAAGCATGCGAATCTCCCTATGTCCAAGTTAAACAGAAGCAAGGCAGTGTTAGAAATGCAGTGTATGCATGTGTTCAAAATTGACAAAAGTATCATGTATGAATGTGCTCAGAATGAGCAAGGCATGTGGTGTACAAGTGTGTTTGGGATAATCAGATGAAGAGCAGTGTGGGCTATCCAAGACATTTGATCTTCATTGTAGAAAGCAAAGAGGAAGAATATACCTCAGAGGCGTAATGGGATAAGTGTGACTCCAGCTCGCGTAGCAGAAGATCCTCTAGTGCACCTCGTGCAAACCTCCTAAACTGACGGATGCTGTCGAGGGATAGTACTTGTACCTCTGGCTCATATGTCGCTGGGTCAAAAGGTCCAATGCCTAGCGGTAAAGGCTCAAACTCAGGGTCCATCTCCATCCCCGGAGGGGCTCCACTATGTGCGATGTCATCCGTCATCTCGAGAACGATGGGAAAATGGTCAAAAATGAGGAAAATGGACAGGAAGGCCAAAAGTCAACAAAAAGTCAACTTCAAGGGGTGAAAAATGGAAGAAAATGTCAAGGCTCGGAAGAGGGCACGGAAATCAAGGGTGACTCAGGGGAAACAAACCCCAAATGATGGAAATCAAGGGAGAGACACCGGGAACACGTTTCAACCAGTTCAAAATGTTGAGAACAACGAGGGTTTTACGAATCAGATGTTTGTGGGATGTCCAAAAACACGTTTGAAGCTCGAATCGAAGGGGGAAAAGTGATCTAGAGAAAGAGGAGAAAGGATTTTGGCAAGGGAAAAGTGATAAAATAGGGTTTGGCACCCTATACTTAAAGACCCAAGGTGAAATGCCAAGTTTACCCCGAATTTGCCATTGATGGCCGACCGGCCAAATTGTTGGCCGATGACCTTGTTTGTGGCCGATGGGTGGCCGATGGACCCCCATTACTCTTCTTTGGGGTTGTTTTTTCTACTTGTGCCCTCATCTCTCAAGAAAGTGCAAGAAAATATACTTTTGTTTTTAAGTGGTCTCCGTCGAAGCTCCGAATTGTGCTTCCAGTGCGCGTCACTCAATACAAACAAAGTGTATCCTTTTTCGTATCCTTTTGTATATCGCAAGATCGATGAATCATCTTTGAATATGTTACGTTAGCGCATTTTGTCATGTATGCAAGACTTGCGTTGTTATGCACCTTTTCACTCTTGCATAGAATATGCCCTTCTCATTTGAACATGCTATCGATGTTGTATTGAATAAAGCATTGTTGTTGTTTTGCACAGCATACATATGCCGTGTTGCATTGTATGAAACATACCCTTATGTTCCCATAGAATATGCATGTCATGCTGTATTGCATTGTGTGTGCCCTTACATTCGCATAAAAGTTGTCCGTACCTGTTCCATTGTGCATGCATTCGGTGTTGCCTAGAACACGCTCCGTGTTATGCTTCTATTTTGTTTTTGGCATAATGTGAATGAACATGCCTTCATACGCATTGTATCATGGTTATTGACGTTGCATTGAATATGCATTTGTATTGCATTCTACCTGTAAGGTTTCTTTCTTATGCAGGCACGATATTGTATGTACGGTTTATTCAAAGCTGATGCAACTAGACAATATTGTATGTACGGTTCATTCAAAACTGAAGTAGCCAGACGATATTGTATGTACGGTTCATTCAGGGACTTTAGGTAAGTTTATTCCTGTCCTTTGAACACCTTGTTCCGGTCAAAAGCATTCGGGTACGCCCGGTGCTTACACCGCATTCCGTTGGTTAGAAACACTCGGGTACGCCGGTGTTTACACTGACACCTTGGTTAGAAGCATTTGGACCATGTGCCTGACACTTATACCACTCCTTGGTTAGAAGCATTAGGTTGTGTGCCCGATGTTTATACCACTCATTGGTAAGAAGCATTGGGTTGTGTGCCCAATGTTTGTACCACTCCTCGGTTAGTAGCATTTGGACCGTGTGCCCGACGCTTATACCACTCCATGGTTAGAAGCATTGGGTTGTGTGCCCGATGTTTATACCACTCCTCGGTTAGTAGCGTTTGGACCTTGTGCCCGATGTTTATACCACTCTTCGGTGTGCACACCGCTCCCTTCCCTCTTTCGCGTGCGATGAGCTGAGAGGTGTTTACCCTTCCTTCTCTCACGTGTGATACGCTGAGAGCTGTTTCCCTTTCCCTCTCTCGCGTGTGATACACTGAGAAGTGTTTACCCTTCCTTCTCTCGCGTGTGATACGCTAAGAGGCGTTCCCTTTCCCCTCTCGCGTGTGATACGCTGAGAGGTATCTTGTTTGAGACTCCGGGTATTCCCGACAGTCGCTTTGCCCTTCCCGCATGACGCACAGTGAAGATTGCATAATTTTCTTACATCCTTTCAGTTGAAATGTGTGAGATCGCTATGAATTGTCAATTTGTTTAAAATGTTGCATTTATTTTGCATAAGTGTTTCATTACGGCCCTCTTTGCATAATCATAAGTTATGCTTTTGCATTGTGCATGTCACTTGCATTTTGCCCCTGCCTGTGGGCATATCGGTTTTGTTATCTTGTATGTTTGTCTAAGTCTTCGGCCTTGTCAAAAATGGGTCGTCTCTGGGCTTTGACATTCACTCCCGTCATTTCATGACTTCTGAGTTCTGTCAAAGAGGGGCAACTGCAGACACCCCATTTTTGACCATCCTCAAGACTTAGACGTCATTGTTTGAACACTCGATGATCATCCATGCTCGTGTTCGTTTAGAGCACCTGAAGTTCTTGGCGGAGTGTCTTGCCTTCGGACCTCTCGACTTGTCTGTTTTGTGCTTGGTTGTGCACCAAGGACTTCCATCTTTGCTTCTGGGGAAGAGGGTGGCCAGTTGGCCAGCCCTATAACCCATCGGCTAGGCCTTGCTTCCATCGGCCATCAGTGGTGGCCAGTCGGCCTCATTAATGGTCCGTCGGCAGGATCCTGTTGTGCTTCAAGGGTGAGCATATTCTCTTTTTAAGCTTATTTTTGTATAACATCTTAGCTACCTTTGCATGTTGTTTTAGGCTTGATTTTTAACTACAAAAAGCTCTATTTTTAAGTGTTAAAAATGTTGGTTTGAGTCCTTGTTGGGGTTAGGGGTGGTCTACCGTCTTTGGTTGCTTATTTGCTAAGCTTTTGTACCACATTTTAAGGCTATTCAAACTATCTCTTTTTGGCTTTTTAACCACTGAATTCCAAAGGAATTTCAGTGGTGGAAAGGTGGTTTTGAGGTCCCAAATAGGAGGGGGTGGTCCCCTCTCCTCTTGTCTTGCTTGCATGTGTTGATGGCCTACTAAATGAGTAAGTTTTTTTACTTCTTTGTGGCTTTGTTCAAGCATGCTTTTGTGACTTTTCAGACAAGCCGTGACTCTGTTTTTGGCTTGCATGCTTGCTACTTTAGCCCATCATTCTAGCTTATTTTGGCTACACTCCAGCATGTTTTTGCTCATATTTTAGCATGCTTGAACTCTGTTTTGAGTGGTCTTGGCCCTTTGAGGCTTGCTTTGTATGGCTATAGCATGATAGGCTTTGATAGCTTTGTGTTTTGAGTCCTCTAGCATGCTTTGCTTGAGTTGTTTGCATGGTATGGCACCATTTAGCATGTAATTTCAGTGCATATAGTGTAGTCACACTCTCATATGCTTCACTTCTTCATAGCTTTTGAGGGTTGTGTATTGTTTCTTGCTTATAGGCCAACATGTGTGCATGTTCTTCTAGCATTTTGAGCTCCCATTTCAGCATGTTTAGACCATTATTTTGGCGTGATTGAGCTCTGTCCAAGGCTGGTTTGGACATTTGTGCTATGTATTGTATGCCTCTTGTGTGTTGCTCTTTACTAGCTTTGATGTTTTTGGTCCTCAACATGCCATGTTTGCATTTCTTGCACGCTTTAAGGTCTTTAGCATGCCATTTCAGCACTAAACATCAGCCACCTCCCTCATCTCTTCATTCTTCCATTTCATTTGAGGGTTGTTTGGCCTTGAGATTTTGTTTGAGCATGGGATTGAGGCTCATGCTTAAATGGCTTTAACCCTCTTTTGAGGGTTCCTCCTAGTCAAAGGCATGGTCTCTCCTATGCTTTAAACCATTCTTTTCGTTGACCTCCTCTCCTTAGAGGACTTGCATATTGGACTTAACCAATTAAAGAATGGATTGGTAATGTAAAATGTGTAAACAAGAATCGAGCAAAGTAAAACATGCCAAGATAACATATGTATGTTGCATTGCATGTGTTTGGATCGGACGTTAATCCAAATACTCGAAATGTGGCACGTTTCATACTCAAAGTGATGAATCGTGTTACGTTTCTTGATCGTTGTCACCCTTGATCATGCATGATAGGTGACGACACTTAGAGTCTTATGTGTGCAGTCACCAACATTGTGCAAGCTTGACTCTTTGGCCACCATGCATTGAGATGCGTGGTTGGTGGCTAGAGAGCCGAGTACTGCACTCCTTTGAGCTTGAGATATGATAAGGAGGGTAGTTGCACACACATTTCCTTGCAAATACACTGCCATGCCTCTGTTTGTGCTCTATTGCAGCAAAAGGAAAAATTGCAGGAATCAGTGGCCGACTGGCCACCCAAGCCAGCTGACCCACCACCAATACTGGCCGATGGCCATCACTTCTAGCCGATCAATTCATCAGCATGTTTCTGGGATCAACAGAAGCAGTCTGGAGGTTGGCACAATTTTCAGAAGTCAAAAGAATGCAAACTGAGGCATTTAGAGGCAAGGTAATGGATTTTCGGGGGGACGCGACCAAGCATGCATGCCTCCCTCGTCTGCGAGGCCATTTTCATCGCTTCATTAGCTAGTTGTAGTTAATTACATGTGTTGTAATTAATTTAGCTCGGTTTATTTTCTAATTAATTAGCTTAGTGTAGCTAGTTATTCAATTCGATTTTGTAATAAATAATTAGCTAGAGTAGTTAATTGATTTGTAGAGTAGCTTAGCTTAGTATAGCTTAGCCTATCTATTCGAACCCTCCTCTGAGAGGCCACAATGTTGTAATAAGGGTGCGTGTGTGTATGCATGTCTTCCAACCCCACTTCTTTCTCCCTTTTACTTATCAGCCTTTGATGGTTAGTTTAGGGCATATTCCAATTAACATCCTTATGCTTGCATACATGCATCATTCATTTGTATAGCGTGCACCGGGCTCGGCACATCATTCAAACTGCATTGTATTTCAATACACTTACTTGAATACGTGTTTCAAAACATGTTATCAAGTGTTGCATTCATATGCCATCTTAGATAAGTTAAGCCAATTTAGTTGCATTTTCCATGTGTTGCATTAGGCATTCTGTATAGTTAGGATCATGCATTGATTTCTAACTAGTTTCTGTTTTAGCTCGGAGTACACTGTAAATGTTTACGCTTTTGCATACTTGCATGAGTGTGAGTTTTGCCATGATAGCATGCTTGCCATGAGGCTATTTGCTTAAGTGCTTAACTGCTTGAATGCCTGTGGGTGGAGTCTTGATTGCCTGAATTGGAACAACTCGATGAATAAGAGTTTTAAGCCCGCATTGAGAATTATCAAAATCATGTTTTAAGCCCACTTGAGGGTGGCAAATCCACGCTTTAGCCTACTTGCGAGTAGCACTTTCAAACCATTTTCAAAAAAACAAACATGAGTTGTTTTGTTCCAATTCTCGTGATCGAGTCTATACTTGTATGTTGTGCGCATCACATACTAAGCTAGCTAATAACTGGAATAAGAGCGCAGGTGTCTATACAACAACATATCATGCTTAGTAGAGGCCGATCTTTGATCGGACGAGCGGGGGCGCTAATGTTATGACCTTCCCCTCTCGTACCCAAGTTCCCTAGCCGAGGTAGCTGTGCTGATGACGAACACGTGGCCTTAGGCACGAGTCAAGGTTTCCTAAATTTCCTAAAAAAATAAAACATTTAGGTGGCGACTCTGTAATCTGGCAAAGCAGTCCATGTTTGGTGCTTTTTCATTCAAAATTTATTTTTCAAAACGATTTGTCAGATTTGGACTCTTTGGTGTTTGTCAGTCTCGCATTGCACTTTCTGAGATTAGATTCAGAACCGTGACAGGAGTCCCAACTGTAGTAAGACCAAATTCGCGCCTTCTCCAAAAGGGGGGCGCGCGAAGAAAGTCGGGTCTACACGTCGTTTTAGGGGAGGAGAGGAAACTAAGAGAGAAAAAAACTAAGTAAGAAGAAGGCACCGTTCTTTGGTGACCCACACCACGTTGACCACAACCCACCCTACCGCGACCCCCACTCTTCGGGCAACTTTTCAACCCTCACAACACCACAATCAGAAACCCACCCATACCACTCCCTCTTCCTCTTCATTTTCCTCTTCTTCTTATTATTTCGATCTAGGAGGTTAGTTGCTATGGCGAAGGCCACTAGGGAGGAGGAAAGTGCAAACCCAAGATCGATGTTTTTTAGATCATGCTAGGGTTTGCAACAGCAAAGAGGAATCAAGAGAGAAGAGTCTTGTAGCGGTGACAGTTGAACAATGATGGAAAGTGACTGACAATGGTGGCTTGGTGGCGAGATCAAGATCGTGAGAGAGAGAGAGAGAGAGATAAAGGGGCTTGCGACAGTGGTGTTGGAAGGGCGATGGTCCCCAAATATGGTGGTGGAAGTGGTAGGTGGACACATTAGTGAGGTTGCTGGGGAGGCTCTTGTGGGTTTGGTAGTTTTAAGAGAGAGAAAGGAGGAAGAAGAAGATGAAGAAGAAAAAAGGAGAGAAGGAAGGTAGCTAGCTGCTTCGTTCTCTATTTGTTTTTGTTTTTTTGATTTTACCCAAAAACGATGTCGTTTTGAGATACTACAGGAACCACTGTGGGGAATCATTAATGGACACGCATGAAATCTGTGTAATCTATGTCCAAGATCTCTATTTTATGGCCACTGCTTTTTTAGCAATTTTTTGTTGAGTTTTTAACGCCATGAATATGTTATTTCTAAATTTTAACGCCATGCGATGTATTATAGAAAAAAAGGAATATGTTATTTCTAAATTTTAACGCCATGCGATGTATTATAGAAAAAAAGGTAGGGAACTCAAAAAAATAGTTCAAAAATTACTTGAAAATGTAGTTATAATGTAAATTCAAACAACTTAGGGATCATTCGAGAATTAATTTTTAAATACTTTTTTGGATTTTTTAAAGTGAAAAAAAAGTTAATGTGTTTAAGAATGAGTATCCTTAGTTGTATTGAAAATAATAAATCTCCTTGTTGTTTGACTTTTTTTAGTAATTTTTTTTTACTTTTTATTTTTTAATTTTTTAACCAAAAATTAAAGCGGGATAAGCTCCCCTCCATAATTTCATCACTCCATATTTTTCCAAACCCTTTTTGTATGCCCCAATTTAGACCCGCATCGATAATCTGAATCATCTATCTCATAAGTTTCACAATAAAAGTCTTCCATACAAAAAATGAGTTTCATCTGAAAATTATAAATTTAAGAAAAAATCGCATTTTGTTTTAAAAAAATAAATGACAAATGTGATCATAAACCTAAACCATCCAATTTATAAAATAAAATATTTTTTGTTCATGTGCTTATAATTTTTCGATGAAGCTCATTTTTTGCATAAATGACTTTTACAATGAAGCTTATGAGAGCACCTTCATCCGATACTTCAAATCTGAAGTGACACTCTAACAGTCATATTTTGGCATCAAGTATCAATTCCACCTGGTGTGCCAAAAGCTGATGTGGCATTTAGCATCACCCCTTCATGCCAATTTTGATATGTTCCTACTTCATGCATTTTTTAATAAATAAAATAAATAAAATAAAATAAAAGAGCTTCCATGTAAAATACAAGAGTTCAAATTTAAAAAATAATAGAATAATAGATTTGACATATCAAGTGGAAAGCTCCCATATCAAATTGGCATATGCCAATTTGTCACCTAAATCTTCAAAAAGTTTGACATACCAAATTTTGAAGGTTTGGGTGGAGATACTCTGAGATAGACGATTCAAATTATCAGTGTAGATCCAAATTGGATCCTACAAAAGGGGTATGAAGAGTTTTGGAGAGATGAATAAGGAGGGAGTTTATCCCAAATAAAGTTGCCAACAAGACCTGTGTGATGTGGGAAAGTGGAAGCATCTGAACCTGTAATTTAATGCTTATTGCCAGAATCCTTGTAAGAGATAAGTGTAATCTTAGTTAGCATTAAATTGGCTTTCCTAACCCATACCGACAATGCGAACCATCTATCTCATAAGTTTCGCAATAAAGGTCATCCATACAAAAAATGAGTTTCATTGAAAAATTATAAATTTAAGAAAAAATCGCATTTTGTTTTAAAAAAGTTTACTCAAAATTTCCAAGGCTATTTTGTGGCTCTCAATTTACCAATTAGTGAAACTTTTACTCAAATTTACACTTAAATGTGAGTCTGTCCATTAGAGACCTATGTCAAATTCAAATTTTCATAAAACTCACTCAAAACACCCTCCACTCATTGACCCAAACTCATACCAATTTGAGTTTTACTCAAATTTTTACCCAAATCAAGGGAAGGGACAGCCAAATGTTTACTCAAAATTTCCAAGGCTATTTTGTGGCTCTCAATTTACCAATTAGTGAAACTTTTACTCAAATTTACACTTAAATGTGAGTCTGTCCATTAGAGACCTATGTCAAATTCAAATTTTCATAAAACTCACTCAAAACACCCTCCACTCATTGACCCAAACTCATACCAATTTGAGTTTTACTCAAATTTTTACCCAAATCAAGGGAAGGGACAGCCAAATGTTTACTCAAAATTTCCAAGGCTATTTTGTGGCTCTCAATTTACCAATTAGTGAAACTTTTACTCAAATTTACACTTAAATGTGAGTCTGTCCATTAGAGACCTATGTCAAATTCAAATTTTCATAAAACTCACTCAAAACACCCTCCACTCATTGACCCAAACTCATACCAATTTGAGTTTTACTCAAATTTTTACCCAAATCAAGGGAAGGGACAGCCAAATGTTTACTCAAAATTTCCAAGGCTATTTTGTGGCTCTCAATTTACCAATTAGTGAAACTTTTACTCAAATTTACACTTAAATGTGAGTCTGTCCATTAGAGACCTATGTCAAATTCAAATTTTCATAAAACTCACTCAAAACACCCTCCACTCATTGACCCAAACTCATACCAATTTGAGTTTTACTCAAATTTTTACCCAAATCAAGGGAAGGGACAGCCAAATGTTTACTCAAAATTTCCAAGGCTATTTTGTGGCTCTCAATTTACCAATTAGTGAAACTTTTACTCAAATTTACACTTAAATGTGAGTCTGTCCATTAGAGACCTATGTCAAATTCAAATTTTCATAAAACTCACTCAAAACACCCTCCACTCATTGACCCAAACTCATACCAATTTGAGTTTTACTCAAATTTTTACCCAAATCAAGGGAAGGGACAGCCAAATGTTTACTCAAAATTTCCAAGGCTATTTTGTGGCTCTCAATTTACCAATTAGTGAAACTTTTACTCAAATTTACACTTAAATGTGAGTCTGTCCATTAGAGACCTATGTCAAATTCAAATTTTCATAAAACTCACTCAAAACACCCTCCACTCATTGACCCAAACTCATACCAATTTGAGTTTTACTCAAATTTTTACCCAAATCAAGGGAAGGGACAGCCAAATGTTTACTCAAAATTTCCAAGGCTATTTTGTGGCTCTCAATTTACCAATTAGTGAAACTTTTACTCAAATTTACACTTAAATGTGAGTCTGTCCATTAGAGACCTATGTCAAATTCAAATTTTCATAAAACTCACTCAAAACACCCTCCACTCATTGACCCAAACTCATACCAATTTGAGTTTTACTCAAATTTTTACCCAAATCAAGGGAAGGGACAGCCAAATGTTTACTCAAAATTTCCAAGGCTATTTTGTGGCTCTCAATTTACCAATTAGTGAAACTTTTACTCAAATTTACACTTAAATGTGAGTCTGTCCATTAGAGACCTATGTCAAATTCAAATTTTCATAAAACTCACTCAAAACACCCTCCACTCATTGACCCAAACTCATACCAATTTGAGTTTTACTCAAATTTTTACCCAAATCAAGGGAAGGGACAGCCAAATGTTTACTCAAAATTTCCAAGGCTATTTTGTGGCTCTCAATTTACCAATTAGTGAAACTTTTACTCAAATTTACACTTAAATGTGAGTCTGTCCATTAGAGACCTATGTCAAATTCAAATTTTCATAAAACTCACTCAAAACACCCTCCACTCATTGACCCAAACTCATACCAATTTGAGTTTTACTCAAATTTTTACCCAAATCAAGGGAAGGGACAGCCAAATGTTTACTCAAAATTTCCAAGGCTATTTTGTGGCTCTCAATTTACCAATTAGTGAAACTTTTACTCAAATTTACACTTAAATGTGAGTCTGTCCATTAGAGACCTATGTCAAATTCAAATTTTCATAAAACTCACTCAAAACACCCTCCACTCATTGACCCAAACTCATACCAATTTGAGTTTTACTCAAATTTTTACCCAAATCAAGGGAAGGGACAGCCAAATGTTTACTCAAAATTTCCAAGGCTATTTTGTGGCTCTCAATTTACCAATTAGTGAAACTTTTACTCAAATTTACACTTAAATGTGAGTCTGTCCATTAGAGACCTATGTCAAATTCAAATTTTCATAAAACTCACTCAAAACACCCTCCACTCATTGACCCAAACTCATACCAATTTGAGTTTTACTCAAATTTTTACCCAAATCAAGGGAAGGGACAGCCAAATGTTTACTCAAAATTTCCAAGGCTATTTTGTGGCTCTCAATTTACCAATTAGTGAAACTTTTACTCAAATTTACACTTAAATGTGAGTCTGTCCATTAGAGACCTATGTCAAATTCAAATTTTCATAAAACTCACTCAAAACACCCTCCACTCATTGACCCAAACTCATACCAATTTGAGTTTTACTCAAATTTTTACCCAAATCAAGGGAAGGGACAGCCAAATGTTTACTCAAAATTTCCAAGGCTATTTTGTGGCTCTCAATTTACCAATTAGTGAAACTTTTACTCAAATTTACACTTAAATGTGAGTCTGTCCATTAGAGACCTATGTCAAATTCAAATTTTCATAAAACTCACTCAAAACACCCTCCACTCATTGACCCAAACTCATACCAATTTGAGTTTTACTCAAATTTTTACCCAAATCAAGGGAAGGGACAGCCAAATGTTTACTCAAAATTTCCAAGGCTATTTTGTGGCTCTCAATTTACGAATTAGTGACACTTTTACTCAAGTTTACACTTAAATGTGAGTCTGTCCATTAGAGACCTATGTCAAATTCAAATTTTCATAAAACTCACTCAAAACACCCTCCACTCATTGACCCAAACTCATACCAATTTGAGTTTTACTCAAATTTTTACCCAAATCAAGGGAAGGGACAGCCAAATGTTTACTCAAAATTTCCAAGGCTATTTTGTGGCTCTCAATTTATGAATTAGTGACACTTTTACTCAAGTTTACACTTAAATGTGAGTCTGTCCATTAGAGACCTATGTCAAATTCAAATTTTCATAAAACTCACTCAAAACACCCTCCACTCATTGACCCAAACTCATACCAATTTGAGTTTTACTCAAATTTTTACCCAAATCAAGGGAAGGGACAGCCAAATGTTTACTCAAAATTTCCAAGGCTATTTTGTGGCTCTCAATTTACCAATTAGTGAAACTTTTACACAAATTTACACTTAAATGTGAGTCTGTCCATTAGAGACCTATGTCAAATTCAAATTTTCATAAAACTTACTCAAAACACCCTCCACTCATTGACCCAAACTCATACCAATTTGAGTTTTACTCAAATTTTTACCCAAATCAAGGGAGACCCAAATGTTTACTCAAAATTTCAAAGGCTATTTTGTAGCTCTCAATCTACCACATTAGTGAAACTTTTACTCAACTTTACCATTCAAACAAACACTTAATGGGTGTGAAGCCCTGGACTGAAAAAAAATATTAGAATAAGAGAAAGAGAAGCAGAAAATAATAATCAGAAAATCTGAAAGCAAGAACAGATAAGTGATAGAGACCACATTTATTTATGATCGCAAGAACAATTGAAGGAATCACCTTGTGAAATTGCTTGTTCCCAAAACAACCCGATGTCGAGTGAGCTGTTTCTCAGGCATTACCTCCCTGCACAATACCCAAATCACCAAAAATTTTCCCTTCTTATATTCTTTCAACTCAAAACCCATTAATGATCAAGAACAAAAGATAAATAAAAACAATTTACCTTTCAATTCAGAAGATTAACAACAGTTATAATCCAGGAAAAAGAGAATTCAACAAAATCAATTCCACAGTAACCCCAACACAAAATTACGCAGTAAAGACAAATAAATAAAATTACATAAAATAAAAAAGTTTAGTGGAAATCCTGAGATTACAGGAATTCTTTTGATTTGCCAGGATTTCTCAGCGACCAAACATAGCATAACGCAGTACAGATTTTGAACATTACGTAATAAAGAGTACCGGGACAATCATGATATGCAGATCATGAAGTGGAATTGAGGATCGAGGTTGTTAATTTTTTTTTCAAATTAATCGAAAGGGAGAAGATTTCAGAGAGAAGTGAATGAAGATTTGGAATTGAAGATCGCAAGTCGTTGTTTAGAAAAATATGTTTAGAAATTGTTGAGTAATTGAGGATCGAGGTTGTTAATTTTTTTTTTCACATTAATCAAAAGGGAGAAGATTTCAGAGAGAAGTGAATGAAGATTTGGAATTGAAGATCGCAAGTCGCTGTTCAGAAAAATATGTTTAGAAATTGTTGAGTTTTAAATTGGAATTTCTGATTCTAAAGGGTGAGAAGAATAGTTGTGATAGAGATTGCCATACCTGAGTGGTTGAAGCAGAGGTAGACGGAACTGAATCTGTGGTTGAAGGAGATCAATTCAAAGTAAAGTGAAGTAAAGCAGTTTCGGGAAGAAGAAGAACAGGGAGCGAGAGAGAGAGATAAAGAGGGATGGAGGGGAGACGTGGGTAAATAGAGGGATAGAGGAGAGACGTGATTTGGCTGGAGAGCAGAGACGTGATTTGGCTGGAGAGCAGAGAAGGGTGGGGGAGATGTGGGTAAGGAGGAGGCTTAATGTTAATTAATCGAAAGGGAGAAGATTTCAGAGAAGTGAATGAAGATTTGGAATTGAAGATCGCAAGTCGTTGTTCAGAAAAATATATTTAGAAATTGTTGAGTAATTGAGGATCGAGGTTGTTAATTTTTTTTTTCAAATTAATCGAAAGGGAGAAGATTTTAGAGAGAAGTGAATGAAGATTTGGAATTGAAAATCGCAAGTCGTTGTTCAGAAAAATATGTTTAGAAATTGTTTAGTTTTAAATTGGAATTTCTGATTCTAAAGGGTAAGAAGAACAGTTGTGATAGAGATTGCCATACCTGAGTGGTTGAAGCAGAGGTAGACGGAACCGAATCTGTGGTTGAAGGAGATCAATTCAAAGTAAAGTGAAGTAAAGCAGTTTCGGGAAGAAGAAGAACAGGGAGCGAGAGAGAGAGATAAAGAGGGATGGATGGGAGACGTGGGTAAATAGAGGAATGGAGGAGAGACGTGATTTGGCTGGAGAGCAAAGAAGGGTGGGGAAGACGTGGGTAAGAAGGAGGCTTAATGTTTGGGCGGGAAGATATATATTTAGGATTGATATAAAATTAAGGGGGTTATCTGAGCCATCCATGTGAATATACAAATGAATCATGACCCTTGAAATATCCTAGTAGGACAATTGTGTCTAACATATTTTCAAAATTCGTTCTGCTTTATTATATAGAATAATCCTACATATTGGGAATCATTCGTTCTGCTTTAAGAGACACGGGTACTAAACCCGTGATCCGATTGTCCCTAACGCTGAAATTCTGCAACTATATAAAATGGGAGAAAGGTTTTTGAATTTATCCTAGAGACAATTGTCCTACTAGGACATTTTAACGGTCATGATTCAATTGTGTATTTAGATAGACGGATTAGATGAGCCCCTTTAAATATATATCAATTTACTTCCCGCCCAAACACTAAACTTCCTACTCACCCACGTCTCATCTCCATTCTATCTTTAAGATCACTCTGTTATTCAATCTTTATCTCCTCCCTTCTTTGTTCTCACCCAAACATGGGAAGAACTATGAGATATTTATCTGGAACCAAAAATTATGGTTTGCTTTATAACAAGTATCTTGCGGTACTTGAGGGATATAGTGATGCCGATTGGAACACTTTGTCAGGTGATTCTCTCTCTACCTCGGGTTTTATTTTTACCTTGGGTGGTGGTGCTATATGTTGGAAGTCTAAAAAACATACTATAATTGCTAATTCTACAATGGAAGCTGAGCTTATAGCGTTAGCTTCAGCATGTGAGGAAGCGAATTGGTTGACAGATTTGTTACATGAAATTCCTTTTTGGGAAAAACCAATTCCTCATGTGTTAATTCATTGTGATAGCACTGCTGCTATTGGTAGAGTGAACAATCATTTTTATAATGGTAAATCCAGACCTATTCGAAGGAAACACAGTAATGTGAGATCCCTTCATTGTTGTGATGGAATTGTTATATTCAACAGGTTTCAACATGAACAGGGTTATATTTGTTGAACTAAAATTTAGATTTTGATAAAATAGGTATATAATGTGGAATAAAATATTATGGAATTATTGACAAAATTTTTCATCCCTAAAGAAGGTTTTTTCGTCTCTTATTTGGCTTAGGTGGATGATTAATTTTGTCATAAATTCTTTATTTCGTTGCTAAATGAATTTGTCATGACAAAAAATATTGTCACATTTTGTCACTATTACCCTCAATGTGTGATGATTTTTTTTTGACATTATTTCATCATTTTTAATGATGAATTTGTTTTTGTCTCTATTGGTAGCTTCTTTGACAAAAAAATTTCGTCTTCGTTTATATTAAACGTGACAAAATTATTTCGTCTCTATTTCTTATATTTATGACAAAATACTTTCGTCTCTAATTTCATTCTTTAATGATAAAATATTTTGTCGCTAATTACTTACAAGTATGTTTCCAACAGAGTGTATTGGAGACAAAAAAATTCATCACAAATTTATCATTTTTAATAATGAATTTGTTTTTGTTTCTATTGGTAGTTTCTTTTGACAAAATTTTTTCGTCCTCGTTTATATTAAACGTGACAAAATTATTTCATCTCTATTTCTTATATTTATGACAAAATACTTTTGTCTCTAATTTCTTTCTTTAATGACAAAATATTTTGTCGCTAATTACTTACAAGTATGTTCCCAACAGAGTGTATTGGAGACAAAAAAATTCGTCACAAATTTATCATTTTCAATGACGAATTTGTTTTTTCGTCTCTAAGACCCTTTAGCGACGACGCTTTGGCAACAAAATGAGTGACAAAAAATTTTCGTCGTAATTAGTTTGAGTGACGAAATATATACATTTTGGGACAAATTTGTTTCATCTTTAAATCCCAAATTTGTTGTAAACATTATTCATCAAACATCGAACATTAGCAACGTCAGGATTATTTATCAAACATCAAGGGGTTTCAACCCTTCCTCGTTCCAGTGAAACAGGTGCCTACTAAGAGTCCCTTGAGGCATGTATTCATAAACAAGTAGCCTCTCATTTCCATCCAAGCAGTAACCCAAGAGAGAAACCAAATGCCTATGTCGAACCTTGAAAAGCACTGCAATCTCATAATTGAGCTCATCCAAACCCTTGTCACTCACCACTCCAGACTCCATCCTCTTAACCGCAATCTTAGTCCCATCATTGAACTCTCCTTTGTAAACTTTTCCAAATCCTCCTCTTCCCAATATGTTCTCTTCGCTAAAATTGTTGGTCACAGTCTTCAAAACTTGAATGGAGATTACCATATTTCTGGCTTCAATAACACGAATATCACTAGGTCCACGACTGTCATGACTGTATGTTTCACCCGTTGTCCCACCAGTCAAACCCAAATCAGCAATGGTAATCTTAACATCATCATGGTCTGAACCTGAATGATGAGGACGAACCACCATGGCATTTGGACTCTGCACCCTCCAAGAATGCTTTTGTTTAGCCCTACAAATGCCGAACACACTAACCCCAACAGCCAATACCGCACAAATACAACTAATTACCAAACCCACAACCACACCAGTCAACTTATTGCCACTACTTCCCGAAGTCTTTGTTCCACTAACTGAGGGCGTACCCGGCAATGGACTAACACTATCATTCCCAATATCAGGATTCCCACTAAGACCCATTTTCTGAAAATTGACAACAGTAATGTCTCCATTAGAACAAGTGAGACCTATCCACTGGACACAAGGATCATTCCCTTTCCAACTATCCGCAAACACCGTTGGATAACCAACAGAGGAGACGAGAGAGAGGAATAAAACCCTAGAAACCATGAGAGAAAGTGGTGGTGGTGGGGGAGTTGATCTGGCATTTTGAGGAGGGTGATTATAAAGAGTAATGTTGGAGATATAAATAGAAGAATGTTATATGTATTTATAAATATTTATAATTTGTATAATAGGTAGAGTCTGTAATAATGACATAATATTAATTGATATATTAATGTATATATTAATTAGTGCATGTAACACTATTAATTTAAATAATTTATCAAATGTTTTACTAAGGGGTCGTTTGGGATGATCTAAATAAGTGCACTTTTTGACTTTTTATGAAATATGAGTTGAGTTTGAAATGATATGTTAGAGAGGTGATGTGACTTAAATAAGATGATGTGACTTAAATAGGATAGTGACTTTTTGACTTTTTATAAACATGTCAAACCAAGCCTAAATCTTTTATATGGGATCTAAATAATCTATCAGCCATCTTACTAAATCTTTGATATGAATGTAAAATCTACGCACATATGAATTTGTACGAGTCATATACATATGATATATTTAATAAAATATTAAATAAATTATTTGAGATTAATGGTAATTTTTTTAAAATGTGATTTTTAGAGGGAGGGAGAGACAGAAAAGTGTTTTTGAGTATTTTGCAGACGAAGCGGCGGAGAATCGGGTTGAAAGAATACTAACAAGTACAAGAGAAATGAGACTGACAGAGACAATGATATTTGAGAGAGGGAGGAATATATGTATGGTGAGTTATGTGAAAGATTTTAAATAATTTATTAAATTTTTTATCAAATTTTTTAGATGAATATTAAATTTATATATATGTGATTTGTATGAGTCTTAAACTCATGTGAAAATTTTGATAAATTATTTAAGTTTTATAGCATTTTTCATGTATGGTTGCAAAGTTGTCACAATGCCTGGGTCTCATTTTTTTTTTTTAATTATTTTTTGAGGTTGGTTTGAAAAAAGGTTTTATTCATAAATTTTATAATTAGAATTCGTATTTAATTTTATTCCTAATTTATAATTGAGTAAATTACAAATACACCATCTGAGGTTTGCTTAAAATACGAATTGTTCCCTGTAGTTTGGAAAATTACAAATACCTCCCTGTCAGAATTTTTTATTTAACAAAATTAATTGAAAAAATGAAATTTATAAGTGTTCACCTATACAATAATAAAATTTGAATTATTAATTAAAATAAATTTTAACATTATTAAAAATTGTTAATTAACTTAATGATTTATTAATAAAAAGACCTATTTGTTATGAAATTAGAAACCTTAGAGGCATAATATAATTTTTAAAATCACATTAAGTAATTTGTAATTTAAGTAAATCTCAAGAGGTGTGTTTTTAATTTACCCTTTATAATTCTAGTCTTGCTTTCAAAAGGATCCAAAAAAAAAAATTTAATATATGTCTAAATTTAATAATATAATCTCAATTCAATTTGCAGCTTAATTGTAAAAGAAATTTCATTAGAGTATTTAATTTAATTTATCTTCTACAATGTAATTAAATTTTTTACTATTTATATATTGTTAAAATTTATATTTTTGGAAAAATTAAATCAATGTCATTACATAACAATGTGAATCTTTCTATGATGATTATAAATATAAAATTTCAAATATTATTAAATTTTAACTATCTAAAAATAATTATGGAGAAAGCTCCAATAAATCTCAAAGGAATGTTAACCCATTTAGTCCCGAAGGTTTTTTGTTGGACTAATAGGTCCTATTTCCCAAGAAGCTTACTATAGGCCTTTTTATGATTTCCCTTCTTTTCAAACATATCTAGGCTATTGTGACAAAATTTGGTGACGAAATTTTTTTTTTGTCTTAAAATTTAACCCAAAGATGACGAAATATTAATTTTGTCGTTTGTTTTAATTTTTCTCAAAAGTATAGGAGACGAAAACAAAATTTCGTCTGCAAAAATGAGGCGCCAATTTTATTTGCATTGGCGCAAATTATTTTAGCTCATTGGAGACAAACATTTTTGTCATAAAATATTTTTTTTTTGTGACGAACGTAATTCGTCGCCAATAAATTCCATACCTATTTAAACGATGTCATTGCATATTTCCATTTATTAGGCTACAAATATATTTTTGTTTGGGAATGATAAGTTATGGAAGACGAAAATATTTTGTCACCAATAAATAGTCCATCATGCAGACAATGTCATTTCATCTTTCTATTAAATAGGCGACGAATTTATTTTTGCTTCGGAAGAATAAGTCGTGGGAGACGAAAATATTTCGTCACTAATAAATTCTAATTGATTGCGTGACGAATATATTTTTTGTCTCATAAGGTTAAGTTGTGGAAGACAAAAATATTTCATCACCAATAATAAATTCTTTGTTATGGTATTTAAGAATACAAAAATATTTTATCACTAATCATTTCTCTTTATTAAAATGCTATGGTTTTGTGTTTCGAAGCATTGAAACTGTGACCCCAAGAGATACACTTTGACGCTTATCACTCATTTTTATGTACACGGACCTTGAAGTTGTGACCCAAGAAGACACTTTCTACAAACCCTCATTTCTCTCTCGCACTTGAGTCTACTCATCTCTCACAAGTATTGAAGTCGTGACTCAAGAAGACACTCTGTAAACCATTTCTTCTATTTCGCGCTAAAGCCCCTCTCTTCTGTCTCACACTTAAGCCCTTCATGCATGTTAGCGTTGAAGCTATTATCCAAGAAGGCACCCTATGCAAACCCACTATTCTTTCTCACAGTGAAGGCCCCTCTTGCACGCAAGCAGTTTTTCTCATTGTCTGAACCAACTCTATCCTCTCCGTCTAGAACACCCATTATAGAAAAATCGAAGGTCAAAACCTCTCTCCACCAAGAAAAAAAAAAAAAGATAATTAATGTAGCTATTTATTTTTTTTTTGTGAGAAAAAATACAGAGAAACAAATAATAAAAAATTTGTAATTTTCAAAATTAATAGAAAATATTACCTTATTTAGTATGGAGTTTTCAATAATTAATTTTTAAAATTTGGTGATAAAATTTATTTTCGTTTTAGAATGTAACCCAAACATGACCAAATATTACTTTTGTCATTTCTTTTTATTCTTCTCAAAACTATAGGAGATGAAAAAATAAATTCGTCAGAAAAAAAAGGCGCCAATTTTTTTTCTTGTTGGCGCCAATTATTTTAGCTCATTGGAGACAAACATTTTTGTCACAAAATTTGAAGTTTTTTGCGACAAAAGGAATTCGTTACCAATAAATTCTAAACTTATTAGACGATGTTGTTTCATTTTCTTATTTATTTGGTGACAAATATATTTTTTGTCTGGGAAGGATAAGTTATGGGAGACGAAAATATTTCATCACCAATAAACTCTTCACGCTCGTTTTATCTTTCTGTTAATTAGGTGACAAATATATTTTTGTCTCAGAATGATATGTTTTGGGAGACGAAAATATTTCATCACTAATAAATTCTCCATGTGTCGTATTACATTTTGATTGATTGCGCGACGAATATATTTTCGTCTCATAAGGTTAAGTTGAAGGAGACGAAAATATTTCATCACCAATAAATTCTCCATCCCACACAACGTTGTTTTTGTATTTTTGTTGATTAGGCAACGAACATATGAGTTTGAGACGAAAATATTTTATCACTAATTATTTCTCTTTATTAAAATGTCGTTAGAAACTAAGAAACACTCTCACCTTAATCACTTACTATCACACACACACACAAATACTAAAGTCGGGACCTGAAAAGACACCTTCTACAAACCCTCATTTCTCTCTCATACTAGAGTCCCTTTCTCACAAATGTGGTGTGTAAATAGAGGCACACAAACCCTCATTTTAAAATTATTAAATTTTCTAAATTTTAAACAATTAAGAAAATTCACATTAACTAGCTTCCATTTATCTTTTATTTTACAATTCCACATCGGAAAAACATTACAAGAAATCTAGGCTATTGTGATGAAATTTGGTGACAAAAATTGTTTTTGTCTTAAAATTTAACCCAAAGATGACGAAATATTAATTTTGTCATGACGAAAATAAATTTTTGTCTGCAAATATGAGGCACTAATTTCGTTTGCATTAGCGCTAATTGTTTTAGCTCATTGGAGACGAACATTTTTGTCACAAAATATTTTTTTTTTGCGACGCCTATAAATTCCCTATTTATTAAACGATGTTGTTGCATATTTCCATTTATGAGGCAACAAATATATTTTTGTCTACGAAGGATAAGTTATGGAAGACGAAAATATTTTGTCACCAATAAACACTCCATCATGCAGTCAATGTCGTTTCATCTTTCTATTAAATGGGTGACAAATATATTTTTGTTTCGGAAGAATAAGTTGTGGGAGACGAAAATATTTCGTCACTAATAAATTTTGATTGATTGTGCGACGAATATATTTTTCGTCTCATAAGGTTATGTTGTGGAAGATAAAAATATTTCGTCACTAATAATAAATTCTCTATTCTTGTATTTAAGGAGACAAAAATATTTTATCACTAATTATTTCTCTTTATTAATATGCTATGGTTTTGTGTTTCAGAGCACTAAAACCGTAACCCCAAGAGACACACTCTCACCCTTATCACTCATTTTCATGTGCACAGACACTCAAGTCATGACCCAAGAAGACACGTCCTACAAACCGTCATTTCTCTCTCGCACTTGAGCCTACTCCTCTCTCACAAGTATTGAAGTCGTGAAGCAAGCTCACAAGTATTGAAGTCGTGAAGCAAGAAGACACTCTGTAAACCATTTCTTCTATTTTCGCACTAAAGCCCCTCTCATATGTCTCACAGTTAAGCCCTTCATGCATGCCAGTATTGAAGCTATTATCCAAGAAGGCACCTTATGCAAAACCGACTATTCTTTCTCATAGTGAAGGCGCCTCTTGCATAAGAATTAACATAACAAGCAAGATCATGCAAGAATGTATGCAAGTATGGCAAGAGTAAGGTGAGGGTTGTTACAAAACCCCTCTCCACACACACAAAAAAAAGAAAAAAAGAAAAAAAAGAAGATAATTAATGTAGCTATTTTTTTGTGAGAAAAAAAAAACAGAGGAAAAATTAATAATAATTTTTTAATTTTCAAAATTAATAGAAAACATTACTTTGTTTAGTATGGAGTTTTCAATAATTAATTTGTAATTTTTAATCAATATTTTTTTAGTGAACATTTTTTAATATTATAATTTTTTTTTTTTTTTTTTTTACTTTTTAAATCTCTTTAATTTAGATAAGGAAAAATTACAGTAGTTGTCTCGGTACTTTGGTCCTTGTGTGATATAAATGGTATCGGCCATATCTATATCTATCTATCTATTTATATCTATTTATTATATAAGGAAAATGGGGAGTTTTTAACTTACAAGCCTTGTGGGAGCTCAAATATCCGAATCTTAATTTTCTAAATTTTTGATTTCAAAACAAAAAAAAACTCAGCATTTATTGACTTCTCTCAACCCACTTTTTGACTTCTCCTATATCTACTCCTACACCTTTTCAACTTCTTCCATACATTATGGCTAGTGATAAGACTGTTAAATTATTTTTATAAAAAAATCTTAAAAAAATAATTTGTATATTAAAAAATATCTAAAACGAATATAAATTCTTATTAAATCTATCTATCTATCTATTATATAAGTAAAATGGGGTTTCTAACCACAAGTCTTGTGGGTGCTTTAATAGCTCAAACTAAAATTTCTAATTTTTTGATTTTAAATAATTAAATTTCAATTTATCGATCCACTACAAGAAAATGCATTTTTAGCGACCACTTTGCCTCTCTCTCTCTCTCACTCATCACTCTGTCTCTCTCTCTTTCTCTCTTCTCTATTTGTCTCACACTTATCCCTCTCTCTCACCACTCATCTCCTCTACCACATTCACCACTACTGCACATGTCATTCCACTACCATCACTACTACCACTGTTGCCACTCCAGCTCTACAACTAACATTATTATCATCATCGCCACCACTCCATACTACAACAAAAATAACTATTTACGGCATCATATTTACGGCATGCATTAAATGCATGTCATAATTAATGTCTTTTATGACATTTTTTTTATGTAAGTCGTTAATACTTTGTCAAAAATGACATACATACCATGTAAGTCGTTAATTTGTATATTTACGCCATTCAAAATATGCCATAAAAAAAAATTATATTTTTATGACTTGCAAAAATTTGTCTTGAAATATTTACACTTATGACGACATGCATTTTATGTCATAATATATCATAACTTTATACGGCATACGTTAGCATGTCATGAAAACTTCTACTAATAAAATTTAAATTTAACACCAAAATAACATATAACGCCAAATAATAATTTAGTAAATATAACAACTCGCTTTTGCAAAATAGAGTATCCTGAAACTCAAAAAATTATTTTAAAATTTTTTGCTTTTCGATTTTTTTTAATCTCTATTGATATTTTATATTTTAATTTTTTTTAACTTTTTAAATATACTTAAAAAGTAAAAATATTTTTAAAAAAATCTAACAAAATTCACTAAATATGAAAAATAAAAAAAAAAAACTTTTTTTGCAAAAAACAATTTCACTAAATATGAAAAAGAACAAAAATATATTATTAATTTAAATATGAAAACATTTAGTAAAACATAGGGAGAAAAAAAAAACTCAACAGTTTTTGAATTTCAAAACCAAATTGAGTTGTAGGTAAATTAAAAATTTTAGCATTTATTCAAAATGATAGGGTATTTTCAGGTGTTGTTTGGCATGTACTATTTTAACACATTATTTTATTTGGAACACATTATTTTTTTATCACATCACTTTAATCTCAACAAACATTTTACATTTTTTTTTTATAAAAAATCAAAAATAGACAATTCCCAAACAATCCCTTGTTACTCAAAATACTTGTCATTTTAACTCATAATTGTTTCTTATTTTCCACTCTTCATATTTGCTAGGTATTTATTTATTTAGTTAAAAGGACGTGAGAGTCCCGATCTTCTTTGTTGAAAACAAAAGCCCTAGCTCTCGCTGTCGATCTTTCTTGCCGAGCTCTCTGAAATTCCATGGCTATGCCCGTCTCTCATATTGCGTTGAAAATGGATGATGAAGCTATCACAAATGACTTCTCTTTCGGGAGCTTTTTCTCTCGGGAGCTGTGTCTCAAAAGGTTGTTGGACAATCTTCACTGTATTTAAAAGATTTAATTCTATTGTGTACATAACAACAATTAGAATTTAAAGAAATAAAGAAAATGAGAGAATTTGTTTGATTACAAAAATCAAACTCGAAATAATAGGGACCAGACACAGAAACTCTCCTCGAGCCAAATAAGTTCTCGATCGAGCGAGAAAAAACCCAGACCGCCTCAAGCGACAGGAACCCTCGCTCGAGCCACAAGAAAGGCCAACTCATCAGGTCCAGACCGACGCAACACTCGCTCGAGCAAGCCACTCTGGCTCGACCCACCAGACACGAACCTCACTCTCGCTCGAGCGACCAACTCCTCGCTTGAGCGAAGGTCCAACAAATCTGCGGGAGCAACACTAGGCTCCAAACACAACCCAACCTGTAACAAAACCTCCCAACAATCCTAAAACCAATATACAAAGTAGAGGGATGCAAACAAGAAAATAAACAAAACTACCAACATCCATGGACACATGTCCGGATTCACTGTACAACAAGGGTAAACCGGGACGCTAGAGTCGTATGCCTATCTGGCCGGAATCACTGTACAACATAGGGGTTTGAGAATGTGGGTAGTGCTATACTGCCTATCTGTTTTGAAAAAGGGAAAATGAAGGAAACCTGGACCCATAAGTCGTATTGAATAAATTATGTTGATTTATGTGATTGTATCAGGTGTTGGCCATCTATCAATTGCTAATATGTTTAGTCATGTTCATTGGTTGTTTAGTATATTTCTACTGGGCTTTGGCTCACCCTATATGGAATATTCATTTTCAGGGTACAGGTAGGCATTGCCACCTCCAAGACGACTTGGAAGGCTAGAGGCAGGCGGACTTTGTTATTTTTTTGTCTTTTTGATGTATTACATGTAAATTCAAGCCAAGGGGCTTAAGGTGTATGAGTTAGTACTCTTTTGTTGTAACCAAGTGTTAACTTGGAAAGCTGGAAGCCCCGTAAGGGCATTTCGCTTTTTTGTTAACATGTAATACTTAATGTAATGGAAACTCTCATGAATTGAAAGAATGTTGGAACTTTGTATATCAAGGCATGTCTAATTGTGGGTTTAAGTTTTTTTTTTTGAGGGCGTACATATGCATTATTGACAAAACATTAACGGCCTTGCAAGAAAAAATGTTGTAGAATGTACTAACTACGACATGCATTTAATGCACGCCGCTAAATATGATTGCCGTAACTAGTTATTTTTTCGTTGTTAGTATTGAGTGGTGCGATGATGATTAATAACGTTAGGTTGTAGAGCTGGAGTGGCAACAGTTGGTTAGTTAGTGACTGGTAGTGGAATGACATGTGCAAGTAGTGGTGAATGTGGTAGAGGAGATGAGTGGTTGAGAGAGAGGATATAGTGTGAGACAAATAGAGAAGAGAGAGAGAGAGAGAGAAAGAGCAGAGAGAGAGAGAGAGAGAGAGAGAGTTGATGAGTGAAGAGAAGAGAAAGAGGCAAATGGTCGCTAAAAATGCATTTTCTTATAGTGGGATCGATAAATTGAAATTTAAATTTATTTAAAATTCAAAAAAATTAGAAATTTTAGTTTGAGCTATTAAAGCACCCACCAAGAACTGTGGTTAAGAAACCCCATTTTACTTATATAATAGATAGATAGATAGATTTAATAAGAATTTATATTCGTTTTAGATATTTTTTTAATAACAAATTATTTTTTTTTAATTTTTTTATAAAAATATTTAAACCAATCTCATCAATAACCATAATGTATGGGAGAAGTTTGAAAGGGTGCAGGAGTAGGAATGAGAGAAGTCAAAAAAGGCTTGCTGGTTGGGAGAAGTCAATAAATGCTGAGGTTTTTTTTTAAATCAAAAATTTAAAAAAATTAAGGATTGGGATTCATTTAGGATTATAACACTTCCCACAAGCATGTGATACTCCTTATGTGAAACCCTTTTTTTTTTCCTCACAAGCTAAGTCTTGCATATTAGGACCCTCGGATAGAATAGATCACGATAGAGAATACATACGATAGTAATAAAGATAGATTAGAAACTTAATAAAATCGTATTCTCATCATTATGTTAGCATATTTATTCTTACATATCTACAAATCTCATTATTTCTCTTATAAGATCTCATTTTCAAATAAAAATTAATAATCTTAATCAGTGCTTATCACTAGCCCATAATGTTGGAGAGGCAAATGGCTATGAAAAGGTCGTAGGAAGTATAATAATAGTCGCACCGAGATCCAAAAAGTGGCGTGAGAGGAAACGATTCATATTATAATTAGCTGAGTGTTTCTCTATATATGTTATTGAAATCAAAATAATTCAGAATACACTATTGAAAGATAATACGCGCATAGGCTCCCCATCCACACCGGCACTCTAAGATAAAGTTAAAAAATCACCGCCATAATTTCCTAATAATAATAAATAATTAAGTTATATTAATATAGATAAGGGATAGAAAACAAAGAATAATGCCACCGATAGCCAAAATCTATGGCTATTATATACACACAAGGACCAAAGATACTCGATACTAACTAACCCGAATAAGAATAATTTTTCTACTAAAATTACCCAGAAGATTTAAAAGTAAAAAATAAAAACAGAAAAATTAATACTATAAAATGTTCATAAAAAAATATTGATAACAAATATTACAAATAATATTGGAAAAACTCCTACTAACAAGAGTAATGATAATTACTATTAATATGAAAATTAAAAAATATAATTATTAATTTCCTTTTGTTTTTTTTCTCACAAATAAACTCAGCTACACTTATTTCTTCTTTATATAATTCTTTTTTCCTAATTTTTTTTGTGTGAGAGGAGGTTGACCTCGAAGCTCTTCTCATAGTACGAACCAATGTAGAGTTCGGTTAGACAATAAGAACAAGTAGCTTATGCAAGACGGCCGCCCTTTCACTATGACCGACAAGGAATAAGAATCGGTTTCATAAGGTGCCTAATCTTGGATAAAGCTTCAATCTGGCATTGCAATGAAGGCCTTAAGTGTGAGACTATGAGAGGCATTTTTTTTCTATTTTATTTGTCCTTCATAATTTATTATATTAAATTTAATTAATCTCCATTATTATAAGTTAATTAAATAAACAATACCACAAAAAACATATAGACAAAGCTAGCTCCCAAAATAAAGTCGCATGTAGACCCCAGATGAGTCTACTCACAGAGTGTCCTTGCTTGTACCGGCTTCACGACTATCTCACTCATTATTTTATCGTTGCTACGAGAGAGAGGAAGTAACAGCGTGCCACAATTTGCGAGGTGACGCCAGAGAAGACTGAACGTGTGTTTTCGTACAGACGTGTAACCGTTCATTCTTTGTGCGTCTTCCTCGGCACTGACGGACCTTGCCTTACAGTCCCTCTCTCACAAGTATTGATGTGCTTCGTGTGGCAACATTAGCTGAAAGAAAGACACTTATGTGAAAAAGTCAATACAGGAATTCGTCTGTCAGCGTGCACTATAAACACAGCTATTGCTTCTTTACTAAACTTACGCGATGCACTCATCTGAAAGCGAGGTCTTAGAAATATCGACGGTTATTGATGTGTCTACCAGTTAGCTCACTCCCAAAACCTACTAGCCTAAATAATTACAATATCACACAATGAGTAAGGCTAATTTCACAAGAAATAAAACACCTCTCATAATTTTTTCATGCTCCATATAATTAAAAGACACCTCAGAAGATATAAAGTAGCCACTTTCATTATTAGTGACGAAATATTTTTTATCTTCCACAAACATAACCTTATGAGACGAAAAATATATCGTCGCGCAATCAATCAGAATTATTAGTGACGAAATATTTTCTCTCCCACAACTTATTCTTCCAAGAGAAAAATAATATTTGTCGCCCATTGAAATAGAAAGATGAAACGGCCAATCGTCCTTGCAAGGAAGGAGTGTTTTATTTTGGTGACGAAATTTTCGTCTCAAAGAGCTAAAATACATTCGCGTTCAATGCAAATGAAATTTTGGCAGGCTGAATTTTTGCAAACGAAATTTTTTTTGTTTCCTATACGTTTGAGAAAAAATTAAAAACGACAAAATTATATTTGTCATCTTGGGTTAAATTTAAGATAAAAAAAAATTTCGTTCACAAATTTTCTACAATAGCATAGATTTCTGTATTTTTGTTTCCTTGTTTACATTATTATTTTTTCTTTTTGTGAGAGGGGATTTACAGTGAGAAAGAATTAGTTCGCTTTGCACAAAATGGTCTTCTTGGATAATAATGTTTTGCATGCACAAACAGCTTAAATGTGAGAGAGAATAGGAGGAGCTACAGTTTGCGAAATAGAAGAGATGGGTTTATGAGATTGTTATCTCGAGTTCACAGCTTCAATACTTGTGAGAAAAAGGACTTTAGTATGAGAGAGAAATGAGGGTTTTGTAGAGTGTGTTCTTTTTCAGGTCCGACTTTAGTATTTGTTGTGTGTTGTGACAGTAAGTGATTTAAGGTGAGAGTGTTTCTTAGTTTCTGACGACATTTTAATTAAAAGAGAAGATAATTAGTGATAAATATTTTTCATCTTCAAAACTTTCATATGGTTCATTGACCTAAATCAACAAAAATACAAAAACACGTTGTGTGGGATGAGAGAATTTATTTGGTGATGAAATTATTTTCGTCTCCCTTTAACTTAACCTTATGAGTACGAAAATATATTGTCGCGCAATCAATCAAGAATTGTAATACGACACATGGAAGAATTTATTAGTGATGAAATATTTTTTCGTCTCCCAAAACATATCATTCGGACAAAAATACATTTGTCACCTAATCTAAACAGGAAAGAATAAAACGAGCATGAAGAGTTTATTGGTGATGAAATATTCGTCTCCCATAAACTTATCCCTTCCCAGACAAAAATATATTGTCACCAAATAAATTAAGAAAATGGAAACAACATCGTCTAATAAGTTTTAGAATTATTTGGTAACGAATTCCTTTTGTCGCAAGAAACTTTTAAATTTTGTGACAAAAATGTTTGTCTCCATGAGCTAAAATAATTGCCCCAACAAGAAAAAAAATTGCGCCTTTTTTTTCTTTGACGATTTATTTTTTCATCTCCTATAGTTTTTTGAGAAGAATAAAAAAGGAAATTGACAAAAGTAATATTGCATGTTTGGGGTACATTCGAAAACGAAATAAATTTTATCACCAAATTTTTAAAATTAATTATTGAAAACTCCATACTAAATAAGGTAATATTTTCTATTAATTTTGAAAATTTACAAATTTTTTATTATTGTTTCTCTGTATTTTTCTCACAAAAAAAAAATAAATATCTACCATTAATTATCTTTTCTTTTTTTTTTTTTTTTGGTGGGAGAGGTTTGACCTTCGATTTTTCTATAATGGTGTTCTAGACGGAAAGGATAGAGTTGGTTCAGACAAATTGCGAGAAAAAACAGCGACCCCGGTCTTTTTCCATTTGATATTGTATCCGGGACTTAGGTTCCGTAGATTCTGTCATTTGTATTATTGGTGATTGTTGTCCTTTATTTTCTCTTTTGGATTTTAGGATGTGTTGGGCAGGTTTGTTTCAGGTTGGTTTGGGTTTAGAAACCAAGAGTTGCTGTCCGGGTTTTTTGCGTTCTTCGCTCGACGAGGAGTTATTCGGCATCGAGCGGAGAGGTTAGGTTTGATTTGGACCTGTTAGCTGTTTTGCATTCTTGGCTCGAAGCGAGCTTTTCTCGCTCGATGCGAGGTTGGTCATCTCCCGCCGAGCTATAGTTCCCTTTCGCTCGAGCGTGTGTCTGGTAGACCTGAGGGTATTGAGTTCTTCGCTCGACCGAGCTTTCTTTCGCTCGAGCGGAGCTTTTTGTGTGGGCTCGGAGCAAGGTTTCCTTGGCTCGGCGTAGTTTCTCTGGTGTCTTGGTCGCTCGAGTCGACCAAGTCTCGCTCGAGCGAGCCTGTCCAGTTTATATACACACAGCGGGGAATTTGATCAGGTCTTTTTCATTTCTTTGATTCCCAAACCCTAGGTCCTGACTTCTCTCTCTCCCTACTCACCTTCTTTCTTAGATTTTGGTCCACTTAGGGTGTGTTTCTACCCTAGTAGATCCTTCATATAAAGATAGAGTGAGGCAGGGCTTCATTAATCTTGCAGCAATTGGTGATTTGGAGCATATGATCTTTGGCACTCATACTCTGTCTTCACTATTTGGGTTGTTTTCTCTGAGTAGGGATTTCCTACTCCTTTTATAGGTTTATGTTCTAAGTTTTGGTATTTTAATATGTTGGGACTACTTTGGTAAATTTTGGGAAAAAAATCCTTAATTGAATTTATTGAATTGGTTTGTATAAGTAATTTCATGGAAATTTGGGAAAAGGTGGTTTAAATTCATGAACTGGGAATTCATGATTTAATTGGCATAATTGGATAATTTTGAACCATTTGTCTATTTAATTTGTGGGACATTAGTTATTTTCAGTTTTAGAGAAATAACTGTTTTGGGCTATCGGTGGAGGATAAGTTCATGATTGTTGTAGAACATTGCCATGTGGATTAGGAATAAAACTGGAACAATCACATTGGTTAAGTCATTTATATTGACTGTGCCATTGATACAGAAATACGCGTATTTGATGAGCATTGCATGTTGGATACCTTGTTTGTGTGTGGAGGAGATAGGGGAATGTACTCCACGGTTTAGGGGAAGATAGGGGATGGACCTCTAAACCGGTTTTGTTTGGGAGGAGATTAGGGGATGGACTTCCATTAGCATATCACTTTTTATGTGTGCTATTTTGATATTTGAAGGTTTTTGATGATACAGCCACTTAAAAATGTGTATTCAATCTGGAAGTATGAAGTGTTTTTTGTTTTGAGCTTGGTTCTCATTTGTTTATTGATATTGGAGAATGGTGAATTTGATATTATATTATATAATTCACTGTTGTTAGTTTGGGCCAGGTTCATGAGCCATGTTGAAATAAAATTGGAAAGTAAAACGTGTTCTTAGACAATAATGTCATAAGACTGTAAAATAAAGTAATGTTAATTTTTGGTTAAACCATCTGTTGAATGCTATTGCTTTATCATTGCTATTAATGTGGTTTAGTATATTTCTACTGAGGCTGTGGCTCACCCTTATCGCGGAACATCATTTCTTCAGGTTCAAGGTGATAAACTACCTTCCAAAGGAATTTAGCTTGGGAAC
>NW_021026189.1:1457002-1469635 GCF_004153795.1 Camellia sinensis
ATAATAGAAAATATTACCTATTTAGTATGGAGTTTTCAATAATTAATTTTTAAAATTTGGTGATAAAATTTATTTTCGTTTTCGAATTGTAACCCCAAACATGACCAATATTACTTTTGTCATTTCTTTTTTATTCTTCTCAAAACTATAGGAGATGAAAAATAAATTCGTCAGAAAAAAAAAGGCGCCAATTTTTTTTCTTTGTTGGCGGCCCAATTAATTTAGCTCATTGGGACAAACATTTTTGTCACAATTTAAAGTTTCTTGCGACAAAAGGATATCGTTACCATAAATTCTAAACTTATTAGACGATTGTGTTTCATTTTCTATTATTGGTGACAAATATATTTTTGTCTGGAAGGATAAGTTATGGGAGACGAAAATATTTCATCACCAATAAACTCTTCATGCTCGTTTTATCTTCTGTTAATTAGGTGACAAATGTATTTTGTCACAGAATGATATGTTTTGGGAGACGAAAATATTTCATCACTAATAAATTCTCCATGTGTCGTATACATTTTTGATTATGCGCAGACTAATATATTTCGTCTCATAAGGTAAGTTAAAGGAGACGAAAAATATTTCATCACCAATAAATTCTCCATCCCACACCACACGTGTTTTTGTATTTTGTTGATTAGGCAATGAACATATGAGTTTGAGATGAAAATATTTTATCACTAATTATTTCTCTTTATTAAAATGTCGTCAGAAACTAAGAAACACTCTCACCTTAATCACTTACTGTCACACACACACAATACTAAATCGGGACCTGGAAAAGACACCCTCTACAAACCCTCATTTCTCTCTCATACTAGAGTCCTTTTCTCACAAGTATTGAAGCTGTGACTCGAGAAAACAATCTCTATAAACCATCTCTTCTATTTCGCACTGTAGCTCCTCTATTCTCTCTCACATTTAAGCTGTTTGTGCATGCAAACATTATTATCCAAGAAAGACATTTTGTGCAAAGCGACTATTCTTTCTCACTGTAAACCCCTCTCCACAAAAGAAAAAAAATAATAATTAAACAAGGAAACAAAATACAAGAAATCTATGCTATTGTGAGAAAATTTGGTGACCGAAATTTTTTTTTATCTTAAAATTTAACCAAAGATGACAAAATATAATTTTGTCGTTTTTAATTTTCTCAAACGTATAGGAAACAAAAAAAAATTTCGTTTGCAAAAATCAGCCGCCAATTTCATTTGCATTGACGCGAATTATTTTAGCTCTTTGGAGACGAACATTTTCGTCACCAATAAACACTCCTTCTTGCAAACGATGCCGTTTCATCTTTCTATTCAATGGGCGACAAATATATTTTTTCTCTTGGAAGAATAAGTTGTGGGAGATGAAAATATTTCGTCACTAATAAATTCTGATTGATTGCGCGACGAATATATTTTTTCTCATAAGGTTATGTTGTGGAAGATAAAAATATTTCGTCACTATAAAAATTCTCTATTCTTGTATTTAAGGAGACAAAAATATTTTATCACTAATTATTCTTCTTTATTAATATGCTATGGTTTGTGGTTTCAGAGCACCAAAACCGTACCCAAGAGACACACGCTGACCCTTATCACTCATTTTCATGTGCACAGACACTCAAGTCGTGACCCAGAAGACACGTCCTACAAACCGTCATTTCTCTCTCGCACTTGGGCCTACTCCTCTCTCACAAGTATTGAAGTCGTAGTAAGCAAGAGACACTCTGTAAACCATTTCTTCTATTTTTTGCACTAAAGCCCCTCTCATATGTCTCACACTTAAGCCTTCATGCATGCCAGTATTGAAGCTATTATCCAAGAAGGCACCTTATGCAAAACCGACTATTCTTTCTCATAGTGAAGGCGCCTCTTGCATAAGCACTTTTCTTATTGTCTAAACCAACTCTACCATTTTCGTATAGAGAAAAATCGCAGGTCAAACCCCTCTCCACACACAAAAAAAAAAGAAAAAAAGAAAAAAAAGAAATTAATGTAGCTATTTTTTTGTGAGAAAAAAAAACAAAGGAAAAATTAATAATAATTTTTTAATTTTCAAAATTAATAGAAAACATTACTTTGTTTAGTATGGAGTTTCAATAATTAATTTGTAATTTTAATCAATATTTTTTTAGTGAACATTTTTTAATATTATAATTTTTTCTTTTTTTTTTTTTTTTACTTTTAAATCTCTTTAATTTAGATAAGGAAAAATTACAGTAGTTGTCTCGGTACTTTGGTCCTTGTGATATAAATGGTATCGGCCATATTCTATATCTATCTATCTATTTATATCTATTTATTATTAAGGGAATGGGGAGTTTTTAACTTACAAGCCTTGTGGGAGCTCAAATATCCGAATCTTAATTTTCTAAATTTTTGATTTCAAAACAAAAAAAACTCAGCATTTATTGACTTCTCTCAACCCACTTTTTGACTTCTCCTATATCTACTCCTACACCTTTTCAACTTCTTCCATACATTATGGCTAGTGATAAGACTGTTAAATTATTTTATAAAAAATCTTAAAAAATAATTTGTATATTAAAAAAAATCTAAAACAAATATAAATTCTTATTAAATCTATCTATCTATCTATCATCATCTATCTATCTATCTATCTATTATATAAGGAAAAAGGGTTTCTAACTCACATGCCTTGTGGGAGTTCCATATCCCAATCTTAATTTTTTTAATTTTTGATTTAAAAAAAAAAACCTCAGCATTTATTGACTTCTCCCACAAGCCTTTTGACTTCTCCATTCCTACTCCTGCACCCTTTTCAACTTCTCCCATACATTATGGTTATTGATGAGATTGTTAAATTATTTTTATAAAAAAAATATAAAAAATAATTTGTATATTAAAAATAATCTAAAACGAATATAAATTCTTATTAAATCTATCTATCTATCTATTATATAAGTAAAATGGGGTTTCTAACCACAAGTCTTGTGGTGCTTTAATAGCTCAAACTAAAATTTCTAATTTTTTGATTTTAAATAATTAAATTTCAATTTATCGATCCACTATAAGAAAATGCATTTTTAGCGACCACTTTGCCTCTCTCTCTCTCTCACTCATCATACTCTCTCTCTCTCTCTCTCTCTCTCTCTCTTTCTCTCTCTCTCTCTCTCTCTCTATTTGTCTCACACTTATCCCTCTCTCTCACCACTCATCTCCTCTACCACATTCACCACTACTGCACATGTCATTCCACTACCATCACTACTACCACTGTTGCCACTCCAGCTCTACAACTAACGTTATATCATCATCGCGCACCACTCCATACTACAACAAAAATAACTATTTACGGCATCATATTTACGGCGTGCATTAATGCATGTCGTAGTTAGTACATTCTACAACATTTTTTCTTGCAAGCCGTTAATGTTTTGTCAATAATGGCATATGTAACCCCTCAAAAAAAAAACATTAAACCCAACAATTAAGACATGCCTTGATATACAAAAGTTCCACATTCTTTCATTCATGAGAGTTCCATTACATAAGTATTACATGTTAACAACAAAAGCGAAATGCCCTCGGGCTTACAGCTTTCCAAGTTAACACTTGGTTACAACAAAAAGAGTACTAACTCATACACCTAAGCCCTTGGCTTGAATTTACATGTAATACATCAAAAGAACAAAATAACAAAAGTCCGCCTGCCTCTAGCCTCCCAAGCTACGTCCTTGGAGGGGCATGCTACCTGTACCTGAAAATGATATTCCCATATAGGGTGAGCCACAGCCCAGTAGAAATATACTAAACCAACCATGAACAAATGACTAAAATATTAGCAATTTATAGATGGCCAACACTGATACAATCACATAAATCACATATTTATGTCATACGACTTATGGGTCCAGTTTCCTTTTCATTTTCCCTTTTTCAACAGATAGGCATATAAGCACTACCCACATCTCTCAAACCCTTGTTGTACAGTGATCCGGACAGATAGGCATACGACTCTAGCGATCCCGGGTTTACCCTTTTTGTACAGTGATCCGCGACATGTGTCCATGGATGTTGGTAGTTGTTTATTTTCTTGTTTGCATCCTCTCTACTTGTATATGAGTTTTAGGATGTGTTGGGCAGGTTTGTTACAGGTTGGTTGTGTTTGGGAGCCTAGTGTTGCTGCCCAGATTTTTGGACCTTCGCTCAAGCGAGGAGGTTGGTCGCTCGAGCGAGAGTGAGGTTCGTGTCTGGTGGGTCGAGCCAGAGTGGCTTCGCTCGAGCGAGTGTTGCGTCTGGTTCTGGACCTGAGAGTTGCCTTTCTTGGCTCGAGCGAGGTTCCTTCGCTTGACGGTCTGGGTTTTTCTTCGCTCGATCGAGAACTTATTGGCTCGAGCGAGAGTTTCTGGTCTGGTCGCTCGAGCGACAAGGTCAAAGGCTTCGCTCGAGCGAGCGTGTTTTATATCAGCGGACAGTAGCGTTTTTGAACATCAGTTTTTCACTTTCTTTTTCTTTCAAACCCTAGATCCGAGACTCTCTCTCTCTAAACTTACACTCTCTCTAAGATTTGATCTCCCTAGAGTGTGAATCTAGCCTAGGGCCTTTGTTAAAAAGATAGAGGGCATTGAGAGCTTTGATTTAATCTGAAAAAGTTTGGATTTGGAGCAAGTTGATCTTCGAGTCTTCATCTCCTTTTTGGCTTAAACTTCGAGGTAGGGATATCCTACTCCTCTCTATGGGTTTTGTCTTTAAATTTTGGCATTTTGAGATGTTGGGTTGGTTTGGTAATTTTCTGAAAGTTTGGGGGCTTTTGTGTAATTTTACAAAAGTTGGGGTTTTATTCATAATAAACCTGAATGCATGTGTTGGCATAGAGAAATGGAATGAATATTAAGTCATTGATGAAAATGGGACCTAAGGGTTGAAATGTTAATTATGGGAATTGACCTAATTACATTGTTTAATTAATTGGGATAATTAATTGTGATGAATGAGGAAAATGAAATGTTGATTGAATATCCATTGTGCATTTATTTTCTGTTTAGAAATAACTGCTTGGGCTATCGGTGGAGGATAGCCGTGATTGTTGTAGACAATGCATGATGATTAGGCAAACGGAAACTAATCAATGGAATGTGTCATGGAATTTGACGGTTGATAGAATACATGTCACGACCCCAAACCGCCCCTAGTAGTTTGGTGCCGTGATGGCCAGTAATCCATAATTACCGAAGGCCAACTTTTCGAAAACTTAACACAATCAGAGTATAATAATAATCGGGGCTAACAAATGCGGAAGCGATAATTCAAAATACAAGTAGTCCAAAGAGCTGTGCGTAGATCAAAGCAATGCCAAACATTTTCAATTAACTTACAACTTGAATACAACAAGTAAAATTACATATCACATCTTGATCAAAAGGCTTCTCGAGCCGACATATACAAAATACAGTTAATACAATTCAAGAAGCATGATTTTCAAGATTTGCCGACATGCAAAGCAGAGCATCGCCGACGTAAATACAAAAGTAAAGCCGACATAAGCACGAATCCAAAACAAGCATTCCAAACGATCTAGGCGTCGCCGCCGTCCTGCTCAACACCTACATATATATAGAGGGGTGAGTACAAAACTCAGTGAATGGTACTAACAATAAAGGTTTTGCATGAATATAGCCGAGGTCCTTCAAACGAAACACATCAAACTTTATCAAGATAAGGGATGAACCGTATTCATCCATCAAATATTACAAGTATCCAAGGTTATTACTGACATAGGCAAAACAAGGGATGAACCGTATTCATCATTCAGGTATCATAACATCGGCGAAGCAAGGGATGAACCGTATTCATCATCAAGTATCATAACATCGGCGAAGCAAGGGATGAACCGTATTCATCATTCAAGTGTCATAACATCGGCGAAGCAAGGGATGAACCGTATTCATTATCAAATATCATAACGTCGGCGAAGCAAGGGATGAACCGTATTCATCATTCAAGTGTCATAACATCGGCGAAGCAAGGGATGAACCGTATTCATCATCAAATATCATAACGTCGACGAAGCAAGGGATGAACCGTATTCATCATCAAATATCAAGGTCGTACGATCCGTAATCGTTTGGTCAAAAGTACTGCGAAAGTTTAGAGTCCTCCAGCACAAGGGACTTGTGTTACTTAGGCCCGTAGCCCGATTTAACAAGGACCGTATCCTTTCCGAAGATGGTATCAACAAGGAGTGTACTTAACACATCAAAACAAGAGCTATTTATTCATGCTAACAAAATACTTTTGTCAAACAAGGCAAGCAAGATTTATCAAAACAAGTACAACATAGCTTTATCAATAATACCACTCACCTAGTTCTTCAGGTGTAGATTCAAGCAAATATCAAGGACCTACAATCACATGGCAAGTCACAAATCTCAAAACAAGCTTCATATACAAGTAAATGATCTCGGCATATCTCACCGGATCCAAGTCAGTAACAAAGCAAAACAGGCTGGGAGTTTAAACACTGTTCCCGCCCTGGACACAATTGGGCACTGTCTAGGATTATGCCGAGGTCCCATCAAACAAGTTCAGGAAAAACCTGGGTTTTCCTTTGAAGAATATGAAGAACATGGTCATTTGAAAGATGGATGCAAGCTCGCAACTTGTTACAAAAATCTGAGTTTTCATGCCAAGAGTTCAAAATATGGACCTGGGTGTCCATACGAGATGGTCATGCAAGAACAAACATAAAAACATGGTTTTCGTTCCAACTTTCGGATCAAAACGAGGTTTTTCTTCAAGAACGTATGAAAAACCATTTTCTCTTTTCAAAACCAACTCCAAAGCTATGCATGACATGCAAAACGAGTCCGATCAGGCAATGCAGCTAGATGATCAATAACAGCAATCAAAGTAGATCAAGGTTCTTACCTCAAAACACGAATCTAACGGATCAAACCACGAAAATCAAGCTTGGAAGATTACTCTCACTCAAGAACTTCTCTTCTTCCTCACAAGAGCTTCTCTCTCTAGATACAAGGGTTTGAGACAAAAATGATTTGCTTCACACGACCATCACTGACTAAATCTCTCTGCCCGGACACGTGGCACTAACGGGTTGGTTTACCCAAAAAGGTGATTGATAGACAAGACAAGTCTCTGACAAATCGTATGCAGCAAGCTCGGGTAAGACACATCGGCAAAGAGATGACATCGGCTCAAAACAAGGATCCAGCAATAGGATGACAAAACGTCGGCTAGGGAGGACGACACTTGACTAAGCTGTGCCACACCTTGGCCGGGGTGCGCCACATCTCGGCCTAGGCCATACCTGCCTGCGGACAGGGTTCAAGTGCAAAACATCTCGGCAAAGAATGCCCGAGGTGAAGGTAGGGTTGAACAAGATCTCAAGATGGTTCTAAGTACAAGGGTCAACGGCGGACTAAGCTCAAGATGACCTCGGCTACGCACTCCAAGCAAAGATCAAAATCATGCAAACAACTTTAAGCAAAAAAACAAGACAAGGCAAAACCTTCAATTTAGCATATAAAGCAGGATCATGCAAGAGTGTATGCAAGTATGACAAGAGTAAGGTGAGGGTTGTTACAATACATTAACTATATGTATTGTGTGAATGTATATAGAACCAATGTTAAATTAATCCACAAAGTCTAAGTAAATTGTCAATAAATTCTTAGTAACTTACTCAGTAAATTCTCAATAAATTGCTTAGTAATTTCCAACTAAATTACCCAGTAAACAACTTAACAATTTATCAGTAAATTTCTCAGTCAATTCGCAGTAAATGCTCAATAAATTACACGCAAAATTCTCAGAAAATTATTCAGTAAATTATTAAAAAATTCTGCGTAAATTCTTACAAAATTAATAGAATTTTTTTTGTGAATTACTCAGTAAATTATGTGTAAATTACTTAGTAAATTCACAGAAATTTTTTAAAAAATTACTCAGCAAATTACTCGGTAAATTATTCGTTAAATTTTCAATAAATTCTCTATAAATTACTCAGTTAATTATCGGTGAATTACTCAATGATTTCAAAGTAAATTACTCCGAAAGTTTTCAATAAATTCTAAGAAAATTCTCAATAAATTATGAGTAAATTACTCATTAAATTCTCAATAAATTACTCAGCAAATTACCATTAAAGTTAGAGTAAATTCGTGGTAAATAACTCGGTAAATTCTCAGTAAATTGCTTCGTAATGATTGTTAAGTTCCTAGAAATTTACTCAACAAATTCTTAGTAAATTCTCAATAAACTCTTAGTAATTTACTGAGTAAATTCTAAATAAATTACTAAGTAAATTCATAGTTCTCAGTAAATTGCTTCGTAAATGATTGGTAAGTTCCTAGAAAATTACTCAACAAATTCTCAGTAAATTCTCAATAAACTCTTAGTAATTTACTAAGTAAATTCTAAATAAATTCATAGGTTAATTCCTAGTAAATTACTTGGTAAATTCTCGACAAATTCTCTGTAAATTACTCAGTTAATTATCGATAAGTTCTCAAAAAATTCTTGGTCAATTACATAGAAAATTACTCTATAAATTCCAAGAAAATAACACAGTATATTATCTGTAAATTCTTAATAAATTATTTTAAAAATTCTAAGCAAATTACTGAGTAAATTCCCAATAAATTACTGAGCAAATTCTCAGTAAATTACAAGTAAATTAATGAGTGAATTATTCAGTAATTTATCAGTAAATTACTCGATAAATTCTCAATAAATTCTTGCTAAATTACTCAAGAAATTTCTCAGTAAATTACACGTAAAATTCTCTATAAATTATTCAGCAAATTCTTAGTAATTTATCAGAAAATTCTGAGTAAATTTTTAAAAAATTACAAGAATGTTTTTTTTGTGAATTAATCTGTAAATTATGAGCAAATTAGTCAATAAATTCTCAGAAAATTCTATATAAATTCTTGGTAAATTCAAAGTAATTTCTTAGTAAATTATTCAGCAAATTACTCCATAAATTCGTAGTAAATTTTCAATAAATTACGCGTTAAGTTTCCAATAAATTCGATATAAACTACTTTGTAAATTATCTGTAAATTTTCAGTAAATTATTTAATAACTTCTAAGAAATTTTTTTATAAATTACTCAGTAAACTCATAGTAAATTACTCATAAAATTATCAAAAAAAATTTCGTGAATTACTTTGTTAATTCTCAGTAAATTACTCAGTAAATTATTCGAACATTAATTAGTGAATTTCCTGTAAATTCTCAGTAAATTACTTTATAAATTTTCAGTAAATTATTCAATAAATTCTAAGTAAATTACTTAGTAAATTCTCAATAAATTAGTCCATAAAGTCTAGGTAAATTATCAATAAATTCTTAGTAACTTACTCAGTGAATTCTCAATAAATTACTTACTAATTTCCAACTAAATTACCCAGTGAAGAACTTAACAATTTATTAGTAAATTTCTTAGTCAATTCGTAGTAAATTCTCAATAAATTACTCAGTAAATTCTCATTAAACTCAGTAAAATTCTCAATAAATTACAAGCAAAATTCTCAGAAAATTATTCAGTAAATTATTAGAAAATTCTGCGTAAATTCTTAGCAAATCATTAGAAATTTTTTTGTGAATTACTAAGTAAATTATGAGTAAATTACTCAGTAAATTCACAGAAATTTTTTAAAAAATTACTCAGCAAGTTACTCTGTAAATTATTTGTTAAATTTTAAATAAATTCTCTATAAATTTCCCAGTTAATTATCGGTGAATTACTCAATGAATTCAAAGTAAATTACTCCGAAAATTTTTAATAAATTTTAAGAAAATTCTCAATAAATTATGAGTAAATTACTCATTAAATTCACAGTAAATTCTCAATAAATTACTCAGCAAATTACCATTAAAGTTATAGTAAATTCGTGGTAAATAACTCTTAAAATTCTTAGTAAATTGCTTCGTAAATGATTGGTAAGTTCCTAGAAAACTACACAACAAATTCTCAGTAAATTCTCAATAAACTCTTAGTAATTTATTGAGTAAATTCGAAATAAATTACTAAGTAAATTCATAGGTTAATTCCCAGTAAATTATTCGGCAAATTCTCGACAAATTCTCTTTAAATTACTCAGTTAATTATCGATAAGTTTTCAAAAAATTCTTGGTCAATTACTTAGCAAATTACTCTGTAAATTCCAAGAAAATAACACATTAAATTATCTGTACATTCTTAGTAAATTATTTTATAAATTCCAAGCAAATTACTGAGTAAATTCTCAATAAATTACTCCTTAAATTCTCAGTAAATTACAAGTAAATTAATGAGTAAATTATTCAGTAATTTATCAGTAAATTACTCGATAAATTCTTTGTAAATTACTTGGAAAATTATTGGTAAATTCTCTATTAATTACTCAGTAAATTACCAGTAAATTACTTAGTAAATTCTCACTAAATTGCTCAGAAAATTTCTCAGTAAATTACACGTAAAATTCTCTATAAATTATTCAGCAAATTCTTAGTAATTTATCAGAAAATTCTTAGTAAATTCTCAAAAAATTACAAGAATATTTTTTGTGAATTAATCAGTAAATTATGAGTAAATTACTCAATAAATTCTCAAAAAATTCTATACAAATTATTGGTAAATTCAAAGTAATTTCTTAGTAAATTATTCAGCAAATTACTTCGTAAATTCTGAATAAATTACTCGTTAAGTCTTCAATAAATTCTCTATAAATCACTTTGAAAATTATCTGTAAATTTTGAGTTAATTATTTAATAAATTCTAAATAAATTACTCAGAAAATTTTCAATAATTTCCAAGAAAATTCTGTATAAATTCTTGGTAAATTACTCAGTAAATTCATAGTAAATTAGTCATAAAATTGTCAAAAAAAAATTTGTGAATTACTTTGTTAATTCTCAGTAAATTATTCGAACATTAATTAGTGAATTTCCTGAAAATTCTCAATAAATTACTTAGAAATTTCCAACTAAATTACCCAGTGAAGAACTTAACAATTTATTAGTAAATTTCTTAGTCAATTCGCAGTAAAATCTCAATAAATTACTCTGTAAATCATCGGTAGATTCTTAGTAAATTACTCAATAAATTCTCAGTAAATTCTCATTACATTACTCAGTAAAATTCTCAATAAATTACTTGCAAAATTCTCAGAAAATTATTTAGTAAATTCTTAGTAAATTATTAGAAAATTCTGTGTAAATTCCTAGAAAATCATTAGAAATTTTTTTTTGTGAATTACTCAGTAAATTAGGAGTAAATTACTCTGTAAATTCTCAGAAAATTTTGTATAAATTCTTGGGTAAATTACTCAGTAAATTCATAGAATTTTTTTTAAAAAAATTACTCAGCAAATTGCTCTGTAAATTGTTCGTTAAATTTTCAATAAATTCTCTATAAATTACTCAGTTAATTATCGGTGAATTACTCAATAAATTCAAAGTAAATTACTCTGAAAATTTTCAATAAATTCTAAGAAAATTCTCAATAAATTATGAGTAAATTACTCATTAAATTCGCAGTAAATTCTCAATAAATTACTCAGCAAATTACCATTAAAACTATAGTAAATTCGTGGTAAATAACTCGGTAAATTCTCAATAAATTGTTTCGTAAATGATTGGTAAGTTCCTAGAAAATTACTCAACAAATTCTCCATAAACTCTTAGTAATTTACTGAGTAAATTCTAAATGAATTACTAAGTAAATTCATAGTAAATTATTCGAAGAATTACTCACTAAATTTATCTGTAAATTAGTAGGTAAATTCTCAGTAAATTACTCAGTTAATTATCGATAAGTTCTCAAAAAATTCTTCGTCAATTACATAGTAAATTACTCAGTAAATTCCAAGAAAATAACACAGTAAATTATCTGTAAATTCTTAGTTAATTATTTAATAAATTCTAAGCAAATTACTGAGTAAATTCTCAATAAATTACTCCTTAAATTCTCAGTAAATTACAAGAAAATTAATGAGTGAATTATTCAGTAATTTATCGGTAAATTACTCGATAAATTCTCTGTAAATTACTCGGTAAATTATTGGTAAATTCTCTGTTAATTACTCAGTAAATTACCAGTAAATTACTTAGTAAATTCTCACTAAATTGCTCAGGAAATTTCTCAGTAAATTACATGTAAAATTCTCTATAAATTATTCAGCAAATTCTTAGTAATTTATCAGAAAATTCTTAGTAAATTCTCAAAATATTACAAGAATATTTTTTGTGAATTAATCAGTAAATTATGAGTAAATTACTCAATAAATTCTCAGAAAATTCTATATAAATTATTGGTAAATTCAAAGTAATTTCTTAGTAAATTATTCAGAAAATTACTCCGTAAATTCTCAATAAATTCGTAGAAAATTCTCAACAAATTACTCGTTAAATTCTCTATAAATTACTTTGTAAATTATCAGTAAATTATTTAATAATATGTAAATAAATTACTCAAAAAAATTTCAATAAATTCTGTATAAATTCTTGGTAAATTACTCAGTAAATTCACAGAAAATTTTAAAAAAATTACTCAGCAAATTACTCTGTAAATTATTCGTTAAATTTTCAATAAATTCTCTATAAATTACTCAGTTAATTATCGATAAGTTCTCAAAAAATTCTGAGTCAATTACTTAGTAAATTACTC
>NW_021026189.1:1474551-1556565 GCF_004153795.1 Camellia sinensis
CATCTAAAGCTTCTACGAGCTCAGGGAGGGGACGCAGGAACACCTGACTCATCTATGCCCCAAGTTTATTGCTTTGATCTAACTTTTCAAGTTTTTATTTTGAATGTAATAAAAACAACTTTGATTTACATCGAGAGTTAGGGAACTTTGTATTGAAATCAATGAAATTAAAGTTGTGAGCACTGAAAATTTTCCTTTTGGTCCAAAAATGGTCCAAGTTGTAAAAGGTAAAATTTGAACAAAATCAACTTTTATCAAAACTTTTCAAAAAAAGGATCACCACTTGGCACATATGGAATCAATCCTTGAGATGTACAACCCTGAATCCAATGATCACAAATTCCCCCTTGATTAAACAGCATTGCTCAGCATTGTAACCAGCTCTTCTGCTTAGAGTAAAGATCACAACCAAACTCTCAAATGAAGAATGAACAAAGATGACCTGATCAGACACACGGACAGGACAGTTGAGTTGGAGGTATTTATGGCCCGACTTCTGGATGAAGTTGCCTACGTATCCTGCAGATGGGAATCAGGCCTTACGTAGTTCGGTTCAGGTTCACTCGAGTATTAACACTCCCTTTTTGCACTCTGACTTTTGCCAAGGCCGCCCTTTAGGATTTTCAACCTTGCGAGCTCAGTTTTTCTTTAATTCTAATTTTTTGTGCTCTAACTTTTGCCTAGGTCACCCTTCCGGGTTTTCGACCTAGTGAACCTCTCAGGGATAGTATTTCTTCAACTTGTCCACATTGATCGATTGGGAAAATTCTAGGCCATCCAGGTCCATAAGAACAACAGCTCCACCCGACCAGATAGTTTTGATGATGTAAGGACCAGTCCAATTGGGTCTGAACTTGACCTAGGGTCATGGATGGGAGCTCGGTTGTCTTTTAGCACCAAATCCCCCTCTTTGAGATTCTGGGACTTAACCTTCTTGTTAAAAACCCTAGCAATCTTGCGTTGATAACCCTGAACATGGTACAATGCTTTCATCCTTCTCTCTTCAAACAACATCAGTTCTTCAAACATGCTTTGCTGTCAGTTCATCTATGCTATTTAACACTCAGCGATAACTCATAGCAACGGGACTTCTATTTCGATTAGCAAAACAACTTTCATTCCATAGACAAAAGAGTAAGGAGTTGCCCCTGTAGACGTCCGGATTGAAGTTCTATAGCCCCAGAGTGCAAATGGCAATTTGTCTGGCCAGTCCCTATAGGTCTCAATAATCTTCTGCAGAATATGCTTGATATTCTTGCTGGCAACCTCAACAGCTCCGTTGGTTTGCGGCCGGTATGTAGATGACTTATGGAAAGCCATGTTTCATTTCTCCAACAAGTCTATCACTTCTTTCTTGAAATAGGAGCCATTACCTAAAATGATCTCGTTTGGGACCCCATAATGGCAAATGATTTTGTTTCGGATGAACTTAGCCACATGCGCTGCTTTCAACACTATATAAGACTGAGCTTCCACCCACTTTGTGAAGTAATCAATTGCCACCAGAATGTACTCATGCCCATTCGACCCTTTCGGTGTGACTGCGCCGATGACGTCAATTCCCCAGACTGAAAAAGCCATGGTAAAGTCATGTTGTATAGCTTCGACGGAAGGATGTTCATGCGATTGGCATGAATTTCAAATTTGTGGCATCGCCGAACAAAACCAATACAATCCTCCTCCATGGTAGACCAGTAGTAACCTTGCTTGAGAATCTTTCGGGCTAACATTACTCCGTTCATATGCGCTCCGCACTCTCTCCCATGGATGGCCTCCATTAGGCGCTTTGATTCCTCTGCTGCGACACACAACTTGTGCATTCCCAGATGGCCTCTCTTGTACAGTTTACCTCTGCATATGATAAATTGGATGGCCATCCGCCGTATTGCCCTCTTGTCTTTGGCATTTGCCCCTTGTGATAACCATGTTCCGTATTACGCTAATTGATCTTAATTATGAATGTGGCTATGTGTTTGGTATGATTTTGTGTGCCATCTATATGAATATATGTGGTTTTGAATTTCTATCTGCTCACCGTAGGAAAATCTGTTTCATTTTCTGCTTTAGAAATTAAATTGAAAGCCCTATCGGCCACAAAATCCGAAATTGACTACGCCAATGTGATTAGCGTAATTTTTAGAGCCTATGGTGAAATTTAATTGAAAATTGATTCGGATCAAAATAATTAGATTCAGAACGATTAATTAAGTGCCATTACTTGGCTATAATCAAATTTGATTAAGAGGGGCTATATAAAGGGCCAATATACACTTATAATCATTTTGTTGGAGCTCAAATCAGATTTTGCTCTCTCTAGAGAGAGAGAACCGAACTTAGAGTGAGAGAGGGAGCTCAAATTCAAGGTTTGATCAAGAGGCTTGAGAATCTTGAAGTTAAACTCAAGAATTTACCATAATTTGGAAGATTTGGGCCGCTAGGTGAGTAAATTCATGGATTTTAGTTTGTAACTATGTGAATTCAAAGTTGAATGATGATCAAGAACATGAATTGGCATGAAATTGAAGAATTTAAAACTTATATGTACATGCATGTAAGAATTTGCTATGAATTTGCATAAGCTAGCATGTAATATGTTGATTATGAGAAGTTGAGCATTTAATCATACATGCAAGCATGGTTTTGTAGAGCTTCATAATCATAGACACCATTGGTGTCATTTAAAATGGAATTGGAGTAAAAAATAAGCATGCATGCATAATCCAAGGAGTTTATGGAGTTTGAGTATATGTATATTGAAATTGAATTTTGAAACTATGTGTTTTGTCGTGATGAATTGAGGGTTGAATCATGATTTTAAGCAATTGGCCTCATATTACTTGTGTACTCATGTTGTACAATGTGTTTCCATGTTTTTGAGCCAAAATCATGTGTTTGAAGCCTTTGAACATCGAATTTGAACATCAAGAACAGTTCTAGAAAACCCAGATTTTGGCATGTCTGCTCGAGCGGGGAAGGTGCCGCTCGAGCGTGGAATGCGAGCTCCCAGAATATTTTGCAGTCATTGATGTCCGCTCGAGCGAGGAAGTTCACGCTCGAGCGGGGAGCTATGTAGAGTGACCATCAGCTTGAGTGCCCGACTTCACGCTCGAGCGTAAAAATGAGGTAACCAGTACTTTTGCAGACCTAATGGGTCCGCTCGAGCAGGAAAGTCCACACTCAAGCGGGGACCCCTGTTTCAGAAATTTTGTAAAAGTCTTCTATGTTTCATTCTCCATTCTCTTTCATTTCTAAGCACTCTTAGGCATGCATTGAGCATTATGAATGAATTAAAAGGATAAAAGGGAAGCCTAAGAGGGATGTATGAATTAAGAACGGATTGAATCGTTTGTGACCCATATGTGTTATGTAATGTGTAAGGTCGAGCTCAAGGGTGAATCCACCGGCAGAACACTGTGAGTAATATCTTAATAAAGATATTTTGAAGTATGTTATTTGTCCAAATTGCTTATTTTTCTATAAGTCATATAGGTTTGTTAATTTGAATTGTGGACAAATGTTTGCTATGCCAAATTGTTAGGCCAAAGGCCAGTCTGATATGAATGAAAGAATGTATGGGCCAAAGGCCAGTCTGACATGAATGAAAGAATGGTTGGGCCAAAGGCCAGTCTGACATGAATGAAAGAATGGTTGGGCCAAACGCCAGTCTGGCATGAATGAAAGAACGAATGGGCCAAAGGCCAGTCCGACATGAACGAAAGAACGGATGGGCCGAAGGCTGTTTGACATGAAAGAAAGATAAATGGGCCAAAGGCCGTTTGACTTGAATGGATTGGTCCCGAGGCCATCTGATGTGTTTGGAACCGCAGTTACTTGACCTATATATATATATAGACTAGATAGAAATATGAATTGGGCCCAAGGCCATTTGGTGCATGTCGTTCCAAATACTGTTCGTGTATCTTCTTCATATGATATTATTCACTGGGCTTTCACTCATGCTGATTCATATGTCTGTAGGTGAACCAAGGGAGGTCCAAACCCAGCCTCAGTGAAGTTTGTGAGAAACGGTCAACATTTGGAAGAGTCAGCCCATACGTCTCACGCACGAGACTTGTTCTCGCCATTTTACTATTTTGCTATATTTTGTCATGTTGGCGAGAACTTTGGATTACGATTGTGTATAGTTTGGATCGGCTAACTTAGACTTGAATGATCCTGTATGCACAGAACTTTATGTTATTACATATTCTGATGTGAGTTATTAGCATGCATATGTATGGATTGTTATGACGTGCCATGTAAGCACTGCTCTATGGACAAAAGTTTGAAATTGCTTCTGTATGGCCCCCCTTAACTCTGTTAAAACATATCTGATTTGGTTTAAGACCGTAGGTAATCTCGTGATTACTGGCTGGTTATGTCCTTAACCCGTGGGGGCGGGTTCGGGTCATGACAGAGTGGTATCGAAGCACGAGTTAATAACTTACACACTTGTTCAAAAGAGCAATAAGCATCTACAAACGATCTAGGATGCATTCATGTGATAAGTATGAATCTGAAAGCATCAAGAATATGCTTAAATGTTTTGATCTGAACGATTAAGTGATATAAGTTTGTGATTTGCTTGCATTGCAAATTATCTGAATATGTATGCTCTTTAGTATATGCATACCTGTGAATCTTTTGTATAAAGTATAATGCAAGTTTAATAAGATGGTGAGAACAAGAGGTGATGAGATAGAGGAGTCTTCTACTGCCAGAATGGATAGAATGGAAAGATTGATTTAGGAAATGGCAAAGACATTGAGGCAACAACAGCAGTGGCGACAACCACACCCTCCACCTCCTCCTCCAGTACCACCTGTACAGGATAACCAAAATGATGACCGAAAAATAGCTCTCACCAAAGAGTTTAAGAAAATGAAGCCGCCATAGTTTCATGGAGGATTGGATCCGTTAAAAGCCAAAGCATGAGTTCTCGGCATCGAAAAGCTATTTGAAGTGTTCCCTTGTTCGGAGACACAGAAAGTACTTTTAGCCACCTTTATGCTAGAAGATGAGGCAAGAAGATGGTGGATGTTAATGCATGAGAATCATAAAGATGTTGACTGGGCCAAATTTCTGGAAGTTTTCTATGATAAGTACATCCCTCAATGTGTCCGTGACAGGAAAGTGTCGGAGTTCATGGAACTAAAACAAGACAACATGACAGTGGCTGAGTATGAGGCCAAATTCACTGAATTGGCCAGGTTTGCACCACATGTGATTGATACTGATTATAAGAAAGCGAGGCATTTTGAAGGTGGGCTTCGAACCGACATTTTAGAAAGGGTGAATGTCTTGAAGCTGGAAACCTATATTGGGGTGCTAGACATGGCCACAATATCAGAGGCTAACATAGCCAGACAGGCTAAGTCAACAATAGATTGGAAAGGCAGTAAAAGACAAGGCTTCTTTTCGAAGAAGAAATTTTTGAAGAAGCAAAATACGGGCTCCTCAAGTACTTCGAATTCTTCTCGAGATACATCTCCTATGTGCAATATTTGTAGTAAAAGGCATCGTGGGGTTTGTTATCGTGTGTCAGGAGCTTGTTTTAAATGTGGTAAACAAGGGCATACGGCCAGAGAATGTAATCAGAACAGTGGGAAGTTAGCTGCTAGCTTTACTGCATCGATCCCAAAACCGGGAAATACTATGAGATCTGTTACCACCGGAGATACCGTGAGGCAAGGGAGAGTTTTCGTGCTTGTTTCGGGCGATACACGGAATGCTAACGCAGTTGTCTCAGGTACTATTTCTATATGTAATCAGGATACTTTTGTGTTAATTGACTCCGGATCAACATACTCTTTTATGACATGTGCATTTTCATCTAGACTCAATAGACCTCTAGAATTATTGCCATATCTGCTATGTGTATCTGCTTCATCCAGGGAATCTGTATTGTGTGAATCTATATATCGATTTTGTGACATGCGTATTGAGGATTCCATCCTATATGTAGATTTGCTGCCCTTGAACTTTAGACATTTCGATGTGATTTTGGGTATGGATTGGTTAACCAAATATTGTGCCACCATTGATTGTGTGACAAAACGGGTTGTATTCAAACCACCAGAACATAGAGAAATTGTGTTTGTGGATAATGAGGTAGTACCTCCACCTTATTTAATATCTGCAATGAAGGCATGTAAATTAATCATTAAAGGGTGCCAAGGTTATTTGTGTTATGTGTTATCTGAACAATCCGTGAATGTTGAAATGAGCAGTATCCCTATTGTTAGAGAATTTCTAGATGTGTTTCCAAATGAATTACCAGGGGAATTGGTGGATAGGGAGATAGAGTTTATGATTGAAATTATGCCAGGCACCCAGTCTATTTCTAAAACTCCCAACCGGATGGCTGCTACTGAAATGAAAGAACTAAAAGAATAGTTGCAAGACCGGTTTGACAAAGGGTTTATCCGACCTAGCACTTCACCGTGGGGTGCACCAGTGTTGTTTGTGAAAAAGAAAGATGGTAACAATAAAGAATAAATATCCCATACCTCGTATTGAAGACCTGTTTGACCAGTTGCAGGGATCACACGTGTTTTCCAAAATTGATTTGAGATCCGGGTATCATCAATTGAAAGTGAAAGCGGAAGATGTGGAGAAAACCGCGTTTCGAACAAGGTATGGCCATTATAAATTTCTTGTTATGCCATTTGGGGTAACTAATGCTCCGGCAGCGTTTATGGACTTAATGAACCGAATTTTTAAAACCTACCTTGATGAATTTGTTGTGGTTTTTATTGATGACATTTTGATATACTCCAAGAATAGACTTGAACATGAACATCATTTGAGAACTGTCCTGCAAACACTTAGAGAAAATAAATTATTTGCTAAACTAAAGAAATGTGAATTCTAGTTGGACGAAGTAATCTTTTTAGGGCATGTGATCAACAAGGAGGGAATATAAGTGGACCTGCAGAAAATAGAGGCGATTGTGAATTGGCCTACGCCGACAAATGTGACAGAAGTCCGCAGTTTCATGGGCTTAGCCAGGTACTACAGGAGATTTGTAAAGGATTTCTCAAAAATAGCTGTACCTCTTACCCAACTGACACGCAAAGGGCAGCCATTTGAATGGAACGGTGAAAGAGAATCTACCTTTCATGAATTGAAAATGAGATTGACCACCGTACCAGTTCTGACATTGCCACCAGGTACAGAAAACTTTGTAATTTTCAGTGATGCATCTTATAAAGGTTTGGGTTGTGTATTAATGCAGAATGGAAGGGTAATTTTCTATGCCTCCTGGCAGTTGAGGCCCCATGAGAAGAACTACCCAACACATGATTTAGAATTGGCCGTAGTTGTTTTTGCCTTGAAAATCTGGCGGCATTATTTGTATGGGGCAAAGTGTGAAGTCTACAAGGATCACAAAAGTCTGAAATACTTCTTTACACAGAAGGAGTTGAACATGCGACAGAGAAGATGGCTTGAACTGATAAAAGACTATGATCTTGAGATTCAGTATCACCCCGGGAAAGCTAATACAGTTGTTGATGCCTTGAGCAGAAAATCAACGGGGAGTATGGCTTGTTTGCTTACTGAACAGAAAGAAATCTTGCAAGATTTTGAGAAGTCTAAAATTGAAGTGGCATTGTGTGAACAGGGCAGATTGATAGCCGCTATTTCAGCCGAACTGAAAATCATTGATGAGATTAAACAGAAACAAAAGGGGGATGAATTCCTCAAGAAAGTGATTGATGAATTTGAGACAAGTCCAAAAGCGGAATTCAACATTGAAAGCGAAGTGTTAAGGTTTCGAAATCGAATGTGTGTCCCAGATATTTCGGAGCTAAAGAAAAGAGTTCTGGATGAACCTCACAAGTCAGTATTTGTTATGCATCCGGGCAATAACAAAATGTATCGGGATTTGAAACAAAGCTATTGGTGGCCCAAAATGAAGAAAGAAATTGCAGAATATGTGTCCAAGTGCCTTCAATGTCAGCAACTTAACGCTGAACATTAGAAGCCAGGCGGTCTGCTATAACCCCTCCCTATTCCTGAATGAAAGTGGGAACATGTGACTATGGATTTTGTTGTTGGTCTGTCCCGAACACCTTGAGGTATGGATTCCATTTGGATTGTAGTTGATAGACTAACTAAATCTGCACATTTTCTACCGGTTAGAACTACATTTAATGCTTATAGACTGGCTACAACATATGTTGATGAGATTGTCCGTTTATACGGAGTTCCGGTATCTATTGTGTCGGATAGAGATCCAAAATTTGTATCTAGATTGTGGAAGAGTTTGCAGGAAGCTATGGGGACAGAACTAAGATTTTGTACTACATTCCATCCACAGACAGATGGGCAATCATAACGGACCATATAGACATTAGAAGATATGCTGAGAATGTGTGCCTTGGATTTTCAGGGGAGTTGGGAAGACTATTTGCCACTAGCAAAGTTTGCATACAATAACAGCTTCCACTCCAGCATCGGTATGGCACCATATGAGGCTTTGTATGGTAGAAGGTGCAGATCACCAATTGTTGGACAAAAGTCGGGGATAGAGCTTTACTTGGGCCTGAAATTGTGCGAGACACTTCTGAGAAGATCAAAACTATTCAGCAAAGGCTCAAAAACAGCTCAGGATCGATAAAAGAATTATGCAGTTGTTCGAAGGAGACCTCTTGAGTGTGATGTTGGTGACCATGTGTTCATCCGTGTGACTCCAATGAAAGGCCAAGTCAGGTTTGGGAAGAAGGGTAAGTTGTCGCCCCATTACATTGGGCCATTTCAAATTCTGGAAAGGCTTGGTCCAGTTACTTATCAAGTCGCTTTGCCACCGGGATTCGAACAAATCCATAATGTGTTTCATGTATCAATGTTGAGGGGTTATCTTCGGGACCCGTTTCATGTCATTGATTATCACCGGGTAGCGATTGATGAAAATATAGAGTACGCCGAATGGCCGGAACGAATCATTGACCGGCAAGTGAGACAATTGAGAAGCAAGTCCATCCCAATGGTGAAAGTGAAATGGAAAGAACACTACGGGATGGATGCCACATGGGAAAAAGAGGATGAAATGCGTCTACGCTATCCACATTTGTTTCTCGACGAAGGTAAAATAAGTTTGGAGGACCAAACTTCCTAAAGGGCGAAGACTGTGATAACCCTGTTCCGTATTATGCTAATTAGTCTTAATTATGAATGTGGTTGTGTTTGGTATGATTTTGTGTTCCATCCATATGAATATATGTGGTTTTGAATTTCTATCTGCTCACTGTAGGAAAATCTGTTAGATTTTCTGCTTTAGAAATTAAATTGAAAGCCCTACCGGCCACAAAACCCGAAATTGACTACGCCATTGTTGTTAGTGTAATTTTTAGAGCCTACGGTGAAATTTAATTAAAAATTGATTCGGATCAAAATAGTTAGATTCAGAACAATTAATTAAGTACCATTACTTGGCTATAATCAAATTTGATTAAGAGGGGCTATATAAAGGGCCAATATACACTTAAAACCATTTTGTTGGAGCTCAAATCAGATTTTACTCTCTAGAGAGAGAGAGAACTGAACTTAGAGTGAGAGAGGGAGCTCAAATTCAAGGTTTGATCAAGAGGCTTGAGAATCTTGAAGTTAAACTCAAGAATTTACCATAATTTGAAAGATTTGGGCCGTTAGGTGAGTAAATTCATGGATTTTAGTTTGTAACTATGTGAATTCAAAGTTGAATGATGATCAAGAACATAAATTGACATGAAATTGAAGAATTTAAAGCTTATATGTGCATGCATGTAAGAATTTGCTATGAATTTGCATAAGCTAGCATGTAATATGTTGATTATGAGAAGTTGAGCATTTAATCATACATGCAAGCATGGCTTTGTAGAGCTTCATGATCATAGACACCATTGGTGTCATTTAAAATGGAATTGGAGTAAAAAATAAGCATGCATGCATAATCCAAGGAGTTTATGGAGTTTGAGTATATGTATATTGAAATTGAATTTTGAAGCTATGTGTTTTGTCGTGATGAATTGAGGGTTGAATCATGATTTTAAGTAATTGGCCACATATTGCTTGTGTACTCATGTTGTACAATGTCTTTCCATGTTTTTTAGCCAAAATCACGTGTTTGAAGCCTTTGAACATTGAATTTGAACATCAAGAACAGTTCTAGAAAACCCAGATTTTGGCATGTCCGCTCGAGCGGGGAAGGTGCCGCTCGAGCGTGGAATGCGAGCTCCCAGAATATTTTGCAGTCATTGATGTCCGCTCGAGCGGGGAAGTTCACGCTTGAGTGGGGAGCTATGTAGAGTGACCTTCAGCTCGAGTGCCGGACTTCACGCTCGAGTGTAAAAATGACGTAACTAGTACTTTTGCAGACCTAATGGGTCTGCTCGAGCGGGAAAGTCCACGCTTGAACGGGGATCCCTGTTTCAGAAATTTTCTAAAAGTCTTCTGTGTTTCATTCTCCGTTCTCTTTCATTTCTAAGCACTCTTCGGGATGCATTGAGCATTATGAATGAATTAAAAGGATAAGAGGGAAGCCTAAGAGGGATGTATGAATTAAGAACGGATTGAATCATTTGTGAACCATATGTGTTATGTAATGTGTATGGTCGAGCTCAATGATGAATCCACCAGCAGATCACTGTGAGTAATATCATAATAAAGATATTTTAAAGTATGTTATTTGTCCAATTGCTTATTTTCCTATAAGTCTTATAGGTTCGTTAATTTGAATTGTGGACAAATGTTTGCTATGCCAAATGGTTGGGCCAAAGGCGAGTTTGACATGAATGAAAGAATGGTTGGGACAAAGGCTAGTCTGACGTGAATGAAAGAATGGTTGGGCCGGCCAATCTGACATGAACGAAAGAATGGATGGACCGAATGCCGTTTGACATAAAAGAAAGATAAATGGGCCAAAGGCCGTTTGACATGAATGGATTGGGCCCGAGGCCGTCTGATGTGTTTGGAACCGCAGTTACTTGACCTATATATATATATATATATATATAGACTAGATAGAAATATGAATTGGACCCAAGGCTGTTCGGTGCATGTCTTCCAAATACTGTTCGTGTATCTTCTTTATTTGATATTATTCACTGGGCTTTCGCTCAAGCTGATTCATGTGTCTGTAGGTGAGCCAAGGGAGGTCCAAATCCAACCTCAATGAAGTTTGTGAGAAATGGTCAAGGTTTCGAAGAGTCAGCCCATACGTCTCATGCACGAGACTTGTTCTCGCCCTTTTACTATTTTGCTATATTTTGTCATGTTGGCGAGAACTTTGGATTACGGTTGCGTATAGTTTTGATCTGCTGACTTAGACTTGAATGATCCTATATGTACAGAACTTTAAGTTATTACATATTCTGATGTGAGTTATTAGCATGTATATGTATGGATTGTTATGACGTGCCATGTAAGCACTGCTCTATGGACAAAAGTTTGAAATTGCTTCTGTATGGCCCCCCTTAACTCTGTTAAAACATATCTGATATGGTTTAAGGTCGTAGGTAATCTCGTGATTACTGGCTGGTTATGTCCTTAACCCGTGGGGACGGGTTCTGGTCATGACAGAGTGGTATCAGAGCACGAGTTAATAACTCACACACTTGTCCAAAAGAGTAATAAGCGTCTACAAAAGATCTAAGATGCATTCATGTGATAAGTATGAATCTGAAAGCATCAAGAATACGCTTAAATGTTTTGATCTGAACGATTATGTGTTATAAGTTTGTGATTTGCTTGCATTGCAAATTATTTGAATATGTATGCTCTTTAGTAAATGCATACCTGTGAATCTTTTGTGTAAAGTATAATGCAAGTTTAATAAGATGGTGAGAACAAGAGGTGATGAGATAGAGGAGTCTTCTACTGCTAGAATGGATAGAATGGAAAGATTGATTCAGGAAATGGCAGAGACATTGAGGCAACAACAGTGGCAACAACCACACCCTCCACCTCCTTCTCCAGTACTACCTGTATAGGATAACCAAAATAATGACTAAATAATAGCTCTCACCAAAGAGTTTAAGAAAATGAAGCCGCCATAGTTTCATGGAGGATTGGATCCGCTAAAAGCTGAAGCATGAGTTCTCAGCATCGAAAAGCTATTCGAAGTGTTCCCTTGTTCAGAGACACAGAAAGTACTTTTAGCCACCTTTATGCTAGAAGATGAGGCATGAAGATGGTTGATGTTAATGCGTGAGAATCATAAAGATGTTGACTGGGCCAAATTTCTGGAAGTTTTCTATGATAAGTACATCCCTCAATGTGTCCGTGACAGGAAAGTGTCGAAGTTCATGGAACTAAAACAAGACAACATGACAGTGGCTGCGTATGAGGCCAAATTCACTGAATTGGCCAGGTTTGTACCACATATGATTGATACTGATTATAAGAAAGCGAGGCATTTTGAAGGTGGGCTTCGAACCGACATTTTAGAAAGGGTGAATGCCTTGAAGCTGGAAACCTATATCGGGGTGCTAGACAGGGCCATAATATCAGAGGCTAACATAGCCAGACAGGCTAAGTCAACAACAGACTGGAAAGGCAGTAAAAGACAAGGCTTCTTTTCGAAGAAGAAATTTTTGAAGAAGCAAAATACGGGCTCCTCAAGTACTTCGAATTCTTCTCGAGATACATCTCCTATGTGCAATATTTGTAGTAAAAGGCATCGTGGGGTTTGTTATCGTGTGTCAGGAGCTTGCTTCAATTTTGGTAAACAGGGGCATATGGCCAGAGATTGCAAGCAGAACCGTGGAAAATTTGTTGCCAGTTCAACGGCATCAATCCCAAAACCAGGAAATGCTACGGGATCTACTCCCGCCGGAGACACCGTGAGACAAGGGAGAGTTTTTGCGCTTGTTCCGGGCATACCCAGAATGCCAACGCAGTTGTCTCAGGTACCATTTCTATATGTAATCGGGATGCCTTTGTGTTAATTGACTTTGGATCAACACACTCATTTGTAACATGTGCATTTGCATCTAGACTGAGTAGACCTCTAGAATTATTGCCATATTTGCTATGTGTATCTGCTCCATTTAGGGAATCGGTGTTGTGTACCTCCGTATATCGATTTTGTGACATGCGTATTGGGAATGCTATTCTGTATGTAGATTTGTTGCCTTTGGACTTTAGACATTTTGATGTAATTTTGGGCATGGATTGGTTAACTAAATATTGTGCCACCATTGATTGTGTAACAAAACGGGTTATATTTAAACCACCAGAACAAGAAGAAATTGTGTTTGTGGGTAATTAGGTAATGTCTCCACCTTATTTGATATCTGCAATGAAAGCATGTAAATTGATCAGGAAAGGGTGCCAGGGTTATTTGTGTTGTGTGCTATCCGAACAATCTGTGAATGTTGAATTGAACAGTATCTCTATTGTTAGAGAATTTCCGGATGTGTTTCCAAATGAATTACCAGGGAAATTAGTGGACAGGGAGATATAGTTTACTATTGAAGTTGTACCAGGCACTCAGCCTATTTCTAAAACTCCTTACAGAATGGCTACAGTTGAAATGAAAGAACTGAAAGAACAATTGCAAGACTTACTTGACAAAGGGTTCATCCGACCTAGCACTTCACCAGGGGGTGCACCGGTGTTATTTGTGAATAAGAAAGACGGAACCTTGCGCTTGTGTATTGACTATTAAGAACTGAGCAAGGTGACAATAAAGAATAAATATCCTTTACCTCGTATTGATGATTTGTTTGACCAGTTGCAGGGATCACAAGTGTTTTCCAAAATTGATTTGAGATCTGGATACCACTAGTTGAAGGTAAAAGCAAAGGATGTTGAGAAAACTATGTTTCGAACAAGGTATGGCCATTATGAATTTCTTGTTATGCCATTTGGGGTGACTAATGCCCCTGCAGCGTTTATGGACCTAATGTACCGAATTTTTAAGACCTACATTGATGAATTTGTTGTGGTTTTTATTGATGACATTTTGATATACTAAAAAAATAGATTTGAACGTGAACAACATCTAAGAATTGTTTTGCAAACACTTAGAGAAAAGAAATTATTTGCCAAAATAAAGAAATGTGAATTTTGGCTGGATGAAGTTATCTTCTTAGGGCATGTTATCAACAAAGATGGGATTTCAGTGGACCCACAGAAGATAGAGGCAATTGTGGATTGGCCTGCACTGACAAATGTCACAGAAGTCGCAGTTTCATGGGCTTAGCTGGGTACTACAGGAGGTTTGTGAAAGAATTTTCAAAAATAGCTGTGCCTCTTACCCAACTGACACGCAAAGGACAACCTTCAACTTAATATATTAAGCATCATGATTGTCACCATACATCATATGTTATATATGCATATCCACAAGCTTACTTACAACCCCAACAATTAGATTGAAATTAGGTACAAAAGCCATTTCTAGGGGATGTAAACCAGCTAGTCTGTCAAAATATTTCTAAACCTTCTAATTACTATGCAAAATAGGCACTACACATGTGCCTGAGGAGGAATAGTAATACTAATATTATAATATATAGATAGGTATATTTCATTAGCCTACAACAAACACACCTAAACACACCTAGCCAACAACAAACATACCCATTCCATTTTTTCTTCTTCAGGCAAGCTAAAGAACAAATCAACCCTTTCAGCATCCTTCACAATAAGGGTAGCTGCTCTCAACCTGTCATTTGTGTTCAGTCGCAACTTGGCTAGTTCCCCATTAACCAGCTTCCTAGCTTGAGACAAGTCTTGGGCATACCCAATCCTATGAGCAATTTCTTCCATGGTAGTGTTGGTTTTCTTGAAGAAGGAACCAAACTCAACAGCCATATCAACAAGATCCTTTGCAATACCTTCAGCTTCCCTAACTCTTTTCTTAGAAGTTGTGCCTGAGCCACCTTGGTTGCATGGAGTCCCAGATGCTGATAAGGAACAATCAGGCAGATCAACAATTAGAGTGTAACACTCCTCAGTAGTTTGGTCCTCTTTTTCTAAGGCATCAACCATGTCAGTAGGTCCTTCAACCAAGACTCCAGTGGCTCTATCCTTGCCAAAGAGAATTACCCAATCCTCGTAGTAAGGAAAATGTACATTTCTCATGCCCTTGGCATCTGGCTCCCTCTACAAAACAACATTTTTTTCAAATTTTATATTTCTAGTTAATAAATAATGCAAAATGGTTAAATAATGCAAAATGGTTAAGGTAAGTTTTTTACCTCGACATAGTTTTGCCAAACTTGGTCACTGTTGACCAAAATCATATTCTCAGAGTCATCCCACCCAAAGCCACTCAAGCGAAGCATGTCAGCAAGCAAATTGTATTGTCTTCTCCAAAATTTGATCTTTGACTCGATATGAGGGGATGCACGAAGATCAGTTCCAGGAAAAGCCAATATGATAAGCTTCTCCAATTCAGAGTAAAATCCACACCTGAACTGACCATTGTCAGCCTTCCATTTTTCACTGAACAGATCCCTCATGGCTCGAATCAACACATCACACTTTTTCGGAGTCTACACTCTACGACACCTTGATGAGGAAGCAGTTGCCTTCCCCTTACCCTTTTTTCGACATCCACTAGTAACAGTTGTGTCATCCATACCTAACATGCAACCATTTTTAACAGAACAATAATTTTATTAAGACAACCAAACAAACACAGGAAACAGTTATGTCTTCAACAAATAACTGAAACATAAAATAAGTTACATGTCTACATCATCATATTAAGTTACAAGTCACTACACAACATAAGTATTAAAAAACATTACATCCAATGAAAATAGTACTTAATTTTACATCCTATTAGCTAACCGTTCATTATACATTTGGTTAGCTAGAGTGTCCCTCCAATTACTCCATTGGTCAGATCCCTCAATTGTGTCAATGTGCTCGTCCCCTGTTTCTTGATTATTTGGCAATGTGTCATCTAGGTCAACCTCCAATGGATCTATAGGCATCTCACGTTTGATGAGATTGTGTAGAAGACAACAAGATGTGGACATTGGGTCTTGATTGGAAAGTAAGAATATGTTCTCAATATTGCCCATCTAAGCTTCAAAAGACCAAAACATCTCTCTATTATGTTACGAGCCGCAGAGTGCTTCATATTGAAGAACTCCTCTGGATTAGTTGGGGCACCCCCTTCCCTCCAAGTGGACAAGTGGTAACGTTGTCCTCTATAAGGTGCTAAAAAGCCCTCCCCATTAGTATAGCCAGCATCAACTAGATAGTAGGAACCTGTAATAATGTAGGATTATATAATTAGATAATTACATAATTTAAGTACAAGTCCAAAGGTTATACATAGTAAAGATATTGTGCAATGAAGCTGTACCCGTTGGCACTCTCAACCCATTTGGTCAACTTCCCATCCAGGTAGGACATATGAACTGCATGTCATGGGAGCAAACACCCAAGACATTAGTCGTAATTTCACCCTTTCTTGATCTATACCTTGCTTTATCTACTGCAGGAGCCAGCACTTTAACATAAGTGCCATCAAATGCACCAAGACAATTCTACCAAAAATTACCAAAAATAAATTATTACTTATTAAATTGTAATTATGAATATTATAACTTTTATCAAACATGAAGCATTACTAAAACTAGCATTTACCTGAAACCACCTCTACCTCTCATCTGTGCACCCAGCAGTTATTGGCTCAGGTGTCTTTAGTAAGACACCTTGCAGTCGAAGCACAGCCTTAAGGACATCATTGAAATACTTACTAACTGTTTGATCAGACCTCATAAAATTGAATTTGACATTTCGATTTTTATGGTGGTGCCTAAGCACAGTCAAGAACATAGCAACCTTTTCCTCTAACACAACATATTTTGAATCTGACACACCCTTTGTTCTGATAAGCCCACACAACTGCAGAAAGGTATGCCTATTCATTCGTAGTTGTTCATGGCAATCTATGTCATTATCTCTAACCAACCTATTTAGGTGGTCAAGTTGTTGTTTGAAAGGATTAGGATTTCTACTTATTGTCCTCGTAGCCTCAAATCTTTCTATTGCAGCATGCAAAATGACTATATAAACTCCACAAGGATAATTCATGGATGATACAATATGTTGCAGGGCAACATAGGCCTCAATGAGGTCCCTCCTACCATCAAATCCTTTATTACTTGCCATTTATGAAAAGAAATAGTGCACAAGTAAATTAAATAACTAAAGCAATCAAATAGATAACTAAATCAATGCTAACTATTATTCACAGCAGCCCCATGTAAACAATCAGATTTGATAGAAAATAATCTTATCCACAAGAAGCATTCAATAAGAAGGATTATTAAGCTACATCAAAAATCAAACTTTTGACATAATTTTGTAGACAATCAGATAATGTAAAAAAATCAATCTGATTATAAAAATCTGATTATGTAAACTAACTTTCCCAATATATCAATCTTGGGAAAAATCTGATTATAAAAATCTAATTATCAAACAAAAATCAATCTTTAAACTACCTTTCCCGATATATAAAAATCTAATTATGTAAAAAATCAAACTCTTCGTAGATTATTTATTTATTTTTATTTTTTTAATGTCAAGAGTTTGATTCAATCAAATTCCTAGACTTTACATACAAAACAAATAAATTTTTATTATTGCTTGAATCAAAGCCCCCCTCCAAAAAAAAAGCAATAAAACAATAAAATAGAGACATAAAATTTGGTTCCAATAAAACAGAGACAAATTTTTATTGCTTGAATCAAATCTGATTACAAAACAATCAAAGCCCAAAAAAAAAAAAAAAAAAAAAAAAAAATCTGTTTGATTACAAAATCTGTTCCAAAAATCACAGAAACTTTAGATTGAACAAAAAATTCCAAAAAATAGTGGGTTTATTCCAAAAAGGGCCAAAAAGTTTCAAAAGTTCCATACCAGTGGGTTTACAAACTTTCTGTTATCTCAGTGGGTTTACAAATCAAAGTTCGAAAAATCAATTTAGAAATCAGTGGGTTTAGAAATCGAAGTTCCAAAAATCATAGACAAGAGGGTAAAAATCAGCCTCCAGAGGGTTTAGATTGAACAAAAATAAATGGAAAGACCACAAATGGTTTACATAAAAATCGTACAAAAAAACCTAAAACCAGAAAATCAAAAAAAAAGAAAGCAAGGTAGAGGGAAACGATGATAATCAACGAAATGAAGTCTTGCCAACGGAAATCAGTCACAAAATTGAGCAGATCTACACTTGCAAAACCAGAGCCTTTTTCTCTTCTGCTGGATGTATGAGCTGCGTATATTTTCTGAGCCCTAGTCTGTATATATAAGATAGACGATGGTATATTGGACTTTTTAACTCATATCCCAGACCAGGGGATATGATATAATAGGGGGGTGGTGATATTGTATATCCTCCAAATTTTGGGGATATACAATCCCATGGTATATTATATCCCCTTCAAAAAAAAATTACAAACATGGGATATGTGGACCCCACTGGATATAATATCCAATCCCAATCTCCATATCCTGGAATCAAACAGGGCCTTGGTGCCTCTTGGCTGAAGGAGAGTGGGGCCCTGCTGGCCACTTTTGGCATTTGCCAGCCACTTTTTCTCCTTGCCAGCTAGTTGGAGTGGTCGGTCAGCTAGTTGAAGTGGTCGGTCGGCCACTTGAACTGGCTGGCAGCCAATTTTCTCCTTTTTCTGATATTTTCAAATATTTTGAGCCAATCGTTAGGCATTGAAGCTATCCTCCATACACGTGTATGGAGGGATGGAAACAAGCTTTAAGCTTGTCAAGCAAGCTTTTGCTTGCATTGCCTATATAAAGGGAGGTCCCTCCCCCTTGTTTGAGGTTTAGAAATTTTGGAAGCAAATTTTGACTCCCTCTCTAGAATTCTCTCTCTCTCTCTCTCTCTCTCTCTCTTTATATATATATATATATATATATTATACTCTATAGTGCTTGAAAGTGAGTGTTCTTGACATATTTGCACACAACCCTCTTAGCCAAACATCTTGACCTTGGAGTTGAGATTCCTTAAGACTTGTTTGGGCCTCCTAAAGCTTGTTTTTCGCTCAGAAGTTGTTCTCTTGCTGCTGTGCTTCAAGGGTGAGCATATTTCCTTTTTTAAGCTTATTTTTGTATACCACATTAGCCACATTTGCATGCTATTTTAGGCTTGGTTGTTAACTACAAAAGCTCTATTTTTAAGTGTTAAGAATGTTGGTTTGAGTCCTTGTTGGGGTTAGGGGTGGTCTACCCTCTTTGGTTGGTTATTTGCTAAGTTTTTGTACCACCTTTTAAGGCTATTCAACTATCTCTTTTTGGCCTTTTAACCACTGAATTCCAGAGGAATTTCAGTGGTGGAAAGGTGGTTTTAAGGTCCCAAATGGGAGGGGGTGGTCCCATCTCCTCTTGTTTTGCTTGCATGTATTGATGGCCCACCAAATGAGCATGTGTTTCTACTTCTTTGTGGCTTTGTTCAAGCATATTTTTGTGACTTTGTAGACCTTCCATAACTCTGTTTTTGGTTTGTTTGATCATTGGTTGCTTGCTCTTTACACTTGTAGTGTAATCTTGCTCACTAGCTTTGCAGGCTTGCGACTTTAGCCCATCATTCTAGCTTATTTTGGCTATACTCCAGCATGCTTTTACTCATGCTTTAGCATGCTTTAACTCTATTTTGAGTGGTTTAGGTCACATGAGGCTTGCTTTGTATGGCTATAGCATGATAGACTTTAATAGCTTTGTGTTTTGAGTCCTCTAGCATGCTTTACTTGGGTTGTTTGTATGATTTGGCATCATTTAATATGTGATTTCATAGCATATATCACTGTCATACTCTCATATGTATCACTCTTTAATTGCTTCTAAGAAGTTGAGCCTCATGCCTTGTTTGTGAGCCAATACATAAGCATATCTTTCTTGCCATCTATGCTGCAAGTCTAGCATGTTTTTGCTATTGTTTCGACCTGCCTTAGGTCTATTTTGAATGGTCAAGCTCATTTCAGCATTGCTTAGTATGGTTGTAGTGTAAAGGGCCTTGACTAGCTTTGAGTTTTGAGGCCTTTAACATGTTATGCATGTGATGTTTGCGTGGTATGGCACCATTTAGCATGTAATTTCAATGCATATAGTATAGTCACACTCTGATATACTTCACTTCTTCATAGCTTTTGAGGGTTGTGTATTATGTCTTGCTTATAGGCCAACATGTGTGCATGTTCTTCTAGCATTTTGAGCTCCTATTTCAGCATGTTTAGACCATTATTTTGGCATGATTGAGCTCTGTCCAGAGTTGGTTTGGTCATTTGTGCTATGTATTGCATGCCTCTTGTGTTTTGCGCTTTACTGGCTTTGATATTTTTGGTCCTCAACATGCTATGCTTGCATTCTTCAAGGTCTTTAGCATACCACTTCAGCACTAAATATCTGCCAACTTCCTCTTTTCTTCATTGTTTTTCCATTTGATTTGAGAGTTGGTTGCCCTTGAGTTTGTGTTTGAGCTTGGGATTGAGGCTAGTGCTTAAATGGCTTTAACCCTTTTTTGAGGGTTCCTCCTGGTCAAAGACATGGTCTCTCCTATGCCTTAAACCATTCTTTTGGTTGACCTCCTCTCCTTAGAGGACTTGCACATTGGACTTAACCAATTAAAGAATGGATTGGTAATGTAAAATGTGTAAACAAGATTTGAGTCAACTAAAACATGCCAAGATAACATATGTGTATTGCATTGCCTGTGTTTGGATCAGACGTTAATCCAAACACAAGAAATATGGGACGTTTCATACGAGAAGTGATGAAACGTGTGACGTTTCTTGGTCGCTAATACCCTTGATCAAGCGTGATAGGGTGGAGGCTCTTTGTGTGTTGTTTGTGCATTCATAAACATGGTATAAGCTTGGTTCTTGGTCACCATGCATTGAAAATGCTTGGTTGGTGGCTTGAGAGCCGAGTGCCACGCTCCTTTAAACTTGAGACATGATTGGAAGAGTGGCAGTGCCTACATTGTCTTGCAAATACATTGCTGTGCCTCTATTGTTCTCTGTTGCAGCAATACGAGAAGCCTGGAGAAGCAACTAGCCGACCAACCAATTTTACTAGCCGACCGACCAGTAGCACTAGCCGACCGGCCAGTTTTAGTGGCTGGCAGCCACTTTTTCTGGCTGGTAGCCCACCAGCAGATTCCTGTTTTAAAGTAAAGGCAGTCTGGAAGTTGGCACAATTTTCAGAGATCAAGGCAAGTGCAAACAGAGGCAATTGACAGCATGATAATGGATTTCTGAGTGAACGCCAACCGAGCATGCATCTTCAACCTCTTGGAATAGAGCTGAGGCAGTATGATTTGTGATTTGTAATTAGCTTTACTTGTTAGTTAACTTAAATTGGTAATTTAATTAATTAGTTTGTTAATTAACTAAGTGCTGTAATAATTAGTAAGTAGTTTACTAGTTATTCGTTTTGTTGTGTAATAATTAATCTAATTAGCTTAATTAGATTGGTTAGGCTTACCTTAGATTAGCTTAGCTAATTCATTCGGACCCTCCGTCGTGAGGGCAAATGTTGTAATAAGTGTTCGTGTGTGTGAATGTCTTCCAACCCCACATCTTTCTCCCTTTTACTTAACTGCTTTCAATGGTTAGTTTAGGGTCATTTTCAATTAACATACCTTATGCTTGCATGTTTGCCGCATTCATTTGTCTTGCATGCACCGGGCTCAATGCATCATTCAAACTGCATTGACTTTCAATACCTATTTGAATACGTGCATCAAATCATTACATTCATATGCCATCTTAGATAGCTGAGCCTATTTAGTTGCATTTTTACATGTGTTGCATTCGGCATTTTAACATATCTAGGATCACGCATGATTTCTAACTAGTTCTCTGTTTTGGCTTGGAGTACATTGTAAGTGTTTACACTTTAGCATACTTGCATGAGTGTGAGTGTTGCCATCATAGCATGCTTGCCATGAGGCTATTTGCTTAAGTGTTTAACTGTGTGAATGCCTGTGGATGAAGGCTTCATTACTTGAATCGGAACAATTCATCAAAATGTGAGTTTTAAGCCCACTTGGAGTGGTAAATCATCATGTTTTAAGCCCGCCTTGTTTGGTGGCAAATCCGCATTTCTAAACCCACTTGAGGGTGGCAAATTCAAACCATTTTCGAAAACAAACATTGAATTGTTTTGTTCCAATTTAGGCGATCTAGTCTATACTTGTATGATGTGTGCATCACGTAGTAAGTTAGCTAAATAACTGGAATAAGAACACATGTGTTTTCAAAACGACATATCATGATTAGTAAAGGCTGATCCTTTGATCGAGCGAGCGGGAGTGCTCATTTCATGACCTTCCCTCCTCATACCCAAGTTCCCGAGCCGAGGCAACTTTGGTGATGAGCCTTGGGCACGAGTTAGGGTTTCCTAAATTTCCCAAAAAACAAAACATTTAGGTGACGACCCTGTAATCTAGCAAAGCAGTCCATGTTTGGCACTTCTTGATTAAAATAGATTTTCGAAAACGATTTGCCGGATTTGGACTCTTTGGTGATTTATCAGTCTTACATTGCACTTTGTGAGACTAGATATAGAACCGTGATAATCCGTGCCCTCTTCGAAAGGAGGGCGCGTGGAGGAAGTTCGGGCGGTCTACAGTGTCTGGCGAGTCTGCTGGGGATTTAGAGAACTTGACTCGAACTCGTGTTATGTTGTTTTATTTACACTTATGTGTTTCTTTGCATTGCATTTGCATTGGTGTGCTTAAGTCATAGTGTTTGCCATCTGCTATTCCTGAACGGTTTGCCAGAGGCTTGCTTGAAAAAGCGTGCCATAAGGCTGACCGGTTACGGGCTCTGCCACGATGGAAACACAAACCTTGGTTTTACCGAGGCACCCTATTTGACCAATCGACCTAGATGCATATCGGAAGCCTTAGAGACTGTTCCAAACTAGGACATGTTGCTCACTCGAATGCAGGATTGTTTGAAACCGCATACGTGCATAGTGAACCCCTAGTTCCTGACGAAATTAGGACAGGGAAACCCTACCCCACCATAGGGGTGTTTTTGCTCTCACTTGCTTGATATGTGCTTTTAGAGTGTGACTCTACAGGTTGTATGTATCAGTCGCAAGTCTGGGTATCAGTCTGAGGACATCAGTATTTGGGGGTATCAGATTTGAGGCAGTGATTTGGGGGCAGACATCAGTGTTTAAGAACAGTTTGTTCAGCTTTTGATATCAACTGCGTGCTATCTTTATCTTAGCCGAAATGCTGTCCGCTTTTCTACTTATTGTTTCCTTATTTTGCTTTATTTTCCTTTTCGCAAGGTAGTATTCTATCATTACTTCTGATGAGGCAGATGCCCCTCAAGCACTCTGGACCCAGATTGGGAGAATTCATTGATTTGAGGATCTAGTTGACGGACAACTAGTGTTTGCTGCATTACCCCCGGTTACGAGACGGAGGTCATCCAAGCACAGATCATCAGTACAGCGGTTACCAGATCAGCGGTCATTATCTACATCATATGTGCGCAGTTGGGCTGAGATATCTGCTTCTACCTCAGAGAGGGAACATACACCTGTTCAGTTAGATCCGCACTTTACAGTCGGTATGGAGGACATGATGCGTCAACTCCAAGAGACCATGTAGGCTATACAGTAGGATGTTGCTCGTCAGGCAGAGGTTACCGCTTGTCAGGCAGAGGTTGTAGCTCAACAAGCAGAACTGATTGACAGGCTTCAACAACAGCAGCAACCACAACAAGCTTTGAAACCAAATACTCCAGTTAACTGTCGTTAGTGGAGTGCTTCGAGGGCAATTGTGGGGGCTGAATATTGGGAGTCGTAAAGAGGCCGAATAATTGGACCTGGAGAGTTGAAATATATACATCGCATTCGGCCCCGTCTTGGTAAGTTTAAATCCTGCCCTATTCGGCCAAATAGCTGGTTGAGTAAGGGGCCCAGTGAAAAGCGGTTTGTAACAACAGGAGCCGAGTACAAAGTTATACGGTGAATTGAAAGTGGGCCCAGCCCCGAGGCCCAAGAAAGAAAAGATATAAATAGAAGAACGTCAGCCAGAAAGAGGTATGTGAGAATCATTGTGCTTAACTTAAAACACAACTAACTAAGAGAGTATACACTGACTTAACCGTCGGAGTACTAATTTTGGCACCCCCAACCGGAGTGTTTGTTTTTTTTCAGGTCGTCCAGGTCATCAGCTGAGGATCTCGAGTGTCCCAGTGGATTAAAGGAGTATTTTCAAACCACTTCCCCACACCTTTGTTTACATTTGCTGAGCTCCATGAAATAAGGGCGCAAATTGAGGATGCGATGAAGTAGGGTTTGATAGACCAGAACAGCCTAAAAGGCCTTTTACACACAGCTCCAATACAAACATGGGTGGTAGCGCCTCTACACGGCCTTCGAATGTGAGTATGGTCACCACCACACCCAAAACTGCCACCCCTTTTTCCGGTACATCCAATACAACTTCACAAACCTAAAGCCATCAAGCCCGAAACCAAAAGGTCTTCACCCCGCTCTATATAACTTTGTCCAATGCCTTAGGGGTCCTATTCAAAAAGGGGCATCTTATGACGTTAGAACAACGCCCACTACCCGATCCTCTCCCTCCGAAATACAACCCGGCCAAATACTACGTTTTTCACTAGCAACATGGTCATGACACTGATTAGTGCTTTAGACTACGCCATGAGATTCAATAAATCATTGCCAATAAGGTGATAGCGCCTCTCTAGAAGCCAAATGTCACTACAAATCGTCTCCCACCACATAACCAAGTCCCTCCACCCCGGCAAACAGACCTCATCTACACACTAGCCATCCCTTATGACCCCAGTATATATATTACCCCTTCCCACCTGCCTAACCCGGCCTTGTTCATCCCTGATAGCACAGACTTGTGCATGATGAGCACCTCCCTAACCTAGCCCAAGCCAGTGGTGGTGATTGTCGAGAACAAAGTCAGGGTGACCTTGCAGGAGAATGGGAATGTTGATTCAGAACCTGAGGGATCTGGGAGCTTTACTAAGGAAGCATACAACCCGTGTGGTTATATTGTGTCAACAGATCAGGCCAAACCAATGGTAGAGTTGCCAACTGGGGTAGAGGTCAATGTAGTTCGGGAGGACAGGTTGAGCCAGGGGCTGGATGATTTAGCAGAGTTGGAGGAGGACATTTCTAATCTGCAGTTCTTTAATGAGCAGGATCCAGGAGATGTGAACATCAACTGGTTTGACCTAAACGGAGCAACGGACAATATAGGGTGGCTTAGTGATGAGCCCGATGTTGTTAAGGTACCTCAATCAAAATAGGGTCATTCAAAAACAGGAACTTCTACAATGGACGGAACGGTCGAGAACAGGGAGGAGCTGTCGGAGAGCACCGGTACAAAGAATTTTGCTTAGGAATTGGGCAGTTTGTGTACAGCTGACACAGAGTAGGAAGCCGCGCTGAGGCGGTTTGAGCAAGAGAAAATTGAGAATGATGAAAGAGCTAGAAAGGTAAGGTTCCTTAGGGACATAATGTGTTGAGCACACTACAGCAGAACCAGACAGCTGTTTGTCGGTTGCCGAGGGGATGTGGTGGGAAGACAATGATTTGCGTCTTGCCCATACTGATGAAAACTGGGGGTAGAATTTGCCGGATAATACCTGGTACACTGAGGAGGTCAACCATATGACCCGAAGTGGGTGGTATTTCAAGCCCTCACATTTGGACCAACTAGAGGTGTCCGGGAAAGACAAAGAAGTTGAGAAGCAGAAAGAGAAATTGCTAGAGGAGGAAGCTGTACTGAAGCAGCTGAAGAAAATTCAAGCAGATATCTCTATCTGGGGACTGCTTATGGCCTCGAGGGTTCACAGACAAGCTGTCCTTTCAGCCACGGACAAGGCTAAACTTTCAATTGATACAACACCCGAGTAGTTGGTAGGGTTGGTTTTCCCAGGCGGAGTTTCACCGACCTTAACCTTCACAGACAAAAAACTACCATCTAAGGGCTCTGAGCACAACAAACCGTTATACATCTCTGTAGAGTGTAAGGAAAAATGGATACCCGTTGTTCTGGTTGATACAGGATCCATAATCCATGTATGTCTATCGCGAATGGCGTATGTTATCGGGTTGAAGCCTGCAGATTTCGCTCCAACAACCCAAGTGATACTGGCTTACGACAACACTAGTCGGGAGGTGATGGGGACAGTGCAGATTAAAACTCAGGTTGGCCTGGGGCACCAGGACATTAAGTTTCATGTCTTAGATGTTCCGGCTACGTTGAATTTACTCCTTGGGCGGTCGTGGCTGCACCAAGTGAAGGCTGTCTCTTCCACCTTACACCATATGCTGAAGTTCCCCCACGGGAAGAGGGTGGCAATTGTTTTTGGGAACACTTCAATACATCCCCCGCCAGAGGTCTCTACACCAGTTTTGGAAATCGACCACAACGTGGAGGATGTCTTTCTGTCGGGATTCACTTTGGCTGAGGCTCGCGTAGTACAGGACTTGCTGGCCGTTGATGAGGGGCTGTACGTCAATGCTCAATCTATCTACCTTATGAACAAGCTTTAACACATGCCTGGAATGGGATTGGGATGAAGTGGCCGGAACAGCGTCACTGCATTGGCCGAAGTGCTGCATAACCCATATACCTTTAGTTTAGGTTATACATCTACCAGAGAGGATTGGGCAAGGAAAGGAAGGGAAATGGCCGGAAGAGCCAAGGCTTAGCAAGATGGGAAGCACTATGAGCTGGTGCACAGACCTATTCAAGGAACCTTGTGCGGACGCTTTGTCTGGGAGGGGGAAGACTTCCCGTTTTGCGGCTTTCCAGAGCCCTGGCTGAATTCAGAGAAGCGGCGCTTGCCCAGCTTCGAAATCTTTTTTGACCTTCAGTTACAAGGGAATGAAGTTGCCGAAGAGCAGACAGACCCACCGGCTGAGGCTGAGCAGTGCAAGGAGGATGAGTCCAAGAGCACAGAACTTGAGATGGGGGTAGCACTGGTGAGTCTCCTCTCAGATCCTCAGATCGTACCGGAGTGCTTGGGCGATAACTTCTCAGTTTCCATGATCGGGGATCAAACGACTGTGGGCCCATCTTCTGCCATTCTCGACGCATCCATCGCACCCTCTCTCGTCTGGCAATACGAGGAAGGCTTTTTATCAAGCAGTTCTAGATCAGGTAGTGAACCAGAATCTGATTCCACAGAGACTGTGGAGTCGGAATCAGATTCTAGTTCTTTTGAGTCAGAGTCAGGTATTCCTGGGGGTGATAACCCGGATGCCACTGCCCTATCCAGGTCGTATTTTTCTTTTTCCTTTGAGACGGTTGTAACTGAAGGATCAGACGGACTGGATGTTGTTAATGAGAATTGTACAGCTGTGGCTTCTGAGTACTTTTCTGTGTTTTTAGTTTATTACATTAATTAGGACTTCTAAAATTTTGATGAAAACGACGAAGAAGAAATTCCTCCGATTTTGAAACGTTTGATTGATCAAGACCATGAGAGGTTTGTAAAACCTTTGGTTGAGGAAATCACCTCAATTAATGTTGATACTGAGAAGGACCCGCGGCTAGTCCAGATCGGGTCCACGTTGTCTTCTGAGGAACGCGAGCGCTTAGTCACTTTATTAAAAGATTTCAAAGATATTTTTGCATGGTCCTATGAAGACATGCTTGGAATCAATCCTAAGATTGTACAGCACTGGATCCCTCTTGACCTAGAGGCCTGACCTGTTAAACAGAAGCTCCGAAGGATCCGCCTGGATTGGGCTCTGAAAATCAAAGAAGCGGTCACCAAGCAGATTGATGCAGGGTTCCTGTTGGTATCTGAGTATCCAACTTGGTTGGCCAATATAGTTCTGGTGCCGAAGAAAGATGGCAGAATTCAGGTATGTGTAGACTTAAGAGATTTGAACAAAGCCAGTCCGAAGGATGACTTTCCTCTGCCGCATATCGACGAATTAGTGGACTTCACTGTTGGGCATGCGCTGCTCTCGTTTATGGATGGGTTTTCAGGCTACAACCAGATTTTGATGGCACCCGAAGACAGGGAGAAAATTGCTTTCACTACCCCGTGGGGAACCTACTGTTATAGGGTGATGCCATTCGGTTTGAAGAATGCAGGGGCTACATATCAACGGCTACAATCACGATTTTCCATGATATGATCCACAAAGAGGTCGAGGTGTACGTGGATGACATGATTGTCAAGTCCAGGGAGAGAGAGGGCCACTACATTGCCTTGTAGAATTTTTTTTCACAGATCAGAGAGTATCGGCTGTGGTTGAATCCTCAGAAATGTACTTTCGGTGTTACAGTAGGGAAAATGCTGGGGTTCTTGATCACACAAAGGGGTATCGAGGTCAATCCTTCCAAGATTAAGGCCATCTTAGAAATGCCACCACCAAGGACTAAAAAGGAGGTGCGAGACTTTCTGGGTAAAGTGTAATTCATAAGACGGTTTATTACAAAAGTAACCTTGACTTGTGAACCACTGTTTGGTCTCCTAAAGAAATGAAAGAAATTCCAATGGGATGACCGATGCCAAGTTGCTTTCGAGCAGATCAAGCAATAGCTAAAGAACCCACCTGTGTTGTCACCGCTAGAGCCAGGGAAACCGCTGATTCTGTACCTATCAGTGACCGACATGACAATGGGCTACATGCTTGCACAGGAGTCTGAGGACAAAATGGAGAAGGCTATCTATTACCTGAGCAAGAAGATGCTGGAATATGATACTCGCTATAGGCTACTGGAAAAGGCTTGTCTAGCCTTGGTATGGGCTACTAGGAAGTTGAGGCACTACCTGTTAGCTCACTCCGTAATACTGGTTTTGAGATTGGATCCCATCAAATATCTCTTCGAGAAACCAGCACTTACGAGTAGGCTAGTCCGTTGGTTGCTTTTTCTATCCGAATTTGATTTGAAGTACATGACGCGCAAGTCAGTGAAAGGGAGAGCAATAGCGAAGTTCCTAGCCAATCACCTAATGGAGGAAAACAAAGCAGTAGAGTATCTGTTCCCAGATAAGGCCATTCTGTAGATTGAAGAAGAGGTCTAGATTATGTACTTTGACGAAGCGTCAAATCAATACGGGTATGGAATAGGGGTGTTGCTGATAGCACCCGACAATTCCCACATACCCCTAGCTTTCAAACTCCGGTTCAAGGTATCGAATAATGAGGCAGAGTATGATGCATGTATCGCTGGCTTGGAAGCTGCCCTAGAACTAGGGGCAAAAAGGTTGGACGTCATCGGGGACTCGAACCTGGTTATCTCTTAGGCGAAAGAAGAATAGAAGGTGAAGAAAGAAAGGATGAAAATCTACCACTGAACTCTGGATGTTCTAATTCCCAGGTTTCAGAAGTTAACCTTCACCCATCTATTGAGAGAGAGCAACAGGTTCGCAGACACTTTATCAACTCTATCATCTATGATAGACATCCCTTTGGGAGTCCGAATGCGTCCAATCATCATTGAATAGAGATAGGTGCCAGCCTATGAGTTGATTGCCGCCATAGATGAAGCACAAGATCAGAACCCCTGGTATTTTGACATCTGAAACTTCTTGGAAAATGAGGCTTATCCACCAGGGGCAAATCCCAAAGACAAGAAGGCAATATGAAGAATGGCTGCTCAGTTCATTATCTGCGGGGGTAAACTATACAAAAGGGGCCATCCTGGGATGCATAAACTATGTGTTGATGCTGAAGAATCTAAGCACCTGATGGAGGTCATCCACAGAGGAGAGTGCAGTTCGCACATGAGCGGAGTGATGCTAGCTCAGAAAATTCTCAGACAAGGTTACTATTGGTCAACCATGAAGGAGGATTGTATTAGTTTTGCTCGGCGATGCCACAAGTGTCAGATCCATGCAAATCGTACGAACATTCTGTCGTCGAAGCTGTACAACATGACTTCGCCATGGCCGTTTTCAGTCTGGGGGATTGATGTTATAGGAGCAATTACTCCAAAGGGGCCGAACGAGCATGAGTACATCCTGGTGGCGATAGACTACTTTACAAAGTGGGTCAAGGCCCAATCCTACGCAGTGCTGAAGGCATCGCACGTAGCTAAGTTCATCAGGAACAACATTATCTATCGTTGTGGGGTCCCTAATGAGATTATTTTGGATAATGGTCCCCACTTCAAGAAGGATGTGATTGACTTGTTAGAGAAGTACAACATGGCTTTTCATAAGTCATCCACATATCAGCCGCAAACCAACAGAGCTGTTGAGGTCACTAACAAGAACATCAAATACAATCTGCAGAAGATGGTGGAAACCTACAGGGACTGACCAGATAAGCTGTCATTTGCTCTTTGGGGCTACCGGACTTCAATTCGAACTTCTACTGGGGCAACTCCGTATTCCTTGGTTTATGGGATGGAGGTTGTTCTGCCGATCGAAATTGAGGTTCCATCATTGCGGGTAATGGCTGAGTACCAGATAGCTGAGGCAGATTGGCAGCAAAGCAGGTTCAAAGAACCCATGCTGTTCAACGAGAGAAGGCTGAAAGCACTGTATCACATTCAAGGTTATCAACGAAGAATTGCCAGGGCTTTCAACAAGAAAGTTAAGTCCAGGAATTTGAAAGAAGTAGATTTGGTGCTCAAGGACAACCGAGCTCCCATCCACGACCTAAGGGGCAAGTTCAAACCTAATTGGACTGGTCCTTACATCAACAAGTCTATTTGGTCAGGTGGAGCTGTCACTCTCATGGATTTAGATGGCCTTGAGTTTTCCCAGCCAATCAACATGGACAAGTTGAAGAAATACTATCCCTAAGTGGCTCGCTAGACCAAAAACCTGAAAGAGTGACCTAGGCAAAAGTTAGAGCATGAAAAATTTGAAATAAGAAAAACTGAGCTGGCAAGGTTGAAAACCTGGAAAGGGCGGCCTTGGAAAAAGTTAGAACGCAAAAGGAGAGTGTTAATTCACGAGTGAACCCGAACCGAACTACGTAAGGCTTGATTCCCATCTTCAAGATACGTAGGCACCATTATTCTGAAGTCCAGCCATAAACATTTCCCAATCAACTATGTCCATGTGATTGTTTTGGCCATCTTTATCTTTTCTGCATCTAAGAGTTCGGTTGTGAGCTACGGTGCAGTGCTATTCAAACTAGGGGCAACTTTCCAGTTGATTAGATCTGGGATTGTACATCTCAGTGACAGATCTGGGGTGTGTCCAGTTGTGATCCATATCGAAAATGGTTTTGAAAAGTTTTAATAAAAGTTGATTTTGTTCAAATTATTCTTTTAACAACTTAGACCATTTTTGGACTATAATGGAAAATTTTCAGTACCCACAACCTTTAATTACATTGATTTTAGTACAGAGTTCTCCTACTCTTGAATACAAATTGAAGTTACTTTTTATTACATTCATAAAGAAAACTTGGAAGTACAGATTAAAGCGATAAGCTCGGGGCATAGTCAGGTCTTCCTGCGTCCCGTCCCAGAGCTTGTGGAAGCCTCTGATGTCAAAGTAGGCCCGGTCTGTGCCTCTACAACGAGCCAAGCTATGCACTCGCTGGAAAGGGCACAACTGAAAGTGAGAGCGGAGGCCAGAAGCTCTCTCATCCTCCATGCTATGGCATATCGAGCTAGATGTGAGCCTTGGACTGGAAATGCAGTAGGGTACTCTACCCCATCTTCTGGGCAAGTCTGATCATGTCCAAATTGGCGCTGAAATCGAAATGGGAAGTAGAAGACACAGTGTGTCAGGCCAATCAGCTGAATCCTAGGCTGGAGAGACATGTTGTAGCTCATCACCGGCAGATTAAGCCAGGGGCAACGCCAAGCAATGTTGATAGCAGATAGGCTGCACATCCATTCGCACCACCATCCCTCATCTGTTGCATCAACTAGTCATTGCTGGAAGAAATAGCCATGTGTTGCATATGCTGGGCAGGAGTCCACCACTTTCAACTTATCCATCAGCCATATCTGGGGAGGGATGAAAAAAATAAGAGAGATTAAAGAATAGAGAGGTGTACGTGGAGAGAAAAGTGAGAAAGGGTTTTGAGAGAAAAACAGAGCTTGAGGGCCGAGTGATGTGAGACACACATGTGAGAAGGGTGGGAAACATTACCTGTAAGAGTAGTGGACTCCCTGCGAATCTGGTTGTCTCCCAGTGATGGAAGGCATCGAAACTTATCAGAGTCTCAGCTAATGTCATGCCAATGCAGCTCTTGCCCTCTTTCAAGCCTTAGGAAACCTCAATCAAATGAACGCTAGACCCTCTGAAGCCTGGGGCAAGCAAGAAATGAGACAACATGCAAAAGCAGAGGGCGTGTCGGCGAAAACTCTGCCAAAGATGGTCGCCGCAGTCACCGGCTTTAGAAAACCGATGAATCAAGCTTGGGATATCCAGCTCTCCGTCGCGAATCAAAGACCGAGCGTCATGCAAATTAAGCCCACACATCCGTCCTAAAGCTTGGATATGGCCGAAACGGAATTGGGCCAAGATCTCTTCATCGTGCTGAGATTCCATCAAAGCTTAGAAATCTTCAAAAGTGGGACACATCTCTTGTCCGCCAAAGCTAAAAATGTGAGTTACCGGATTCCAACACCTAGCCGTGGCATGGAGGAACGGGAAGCACAGCAGGGTACGGCTCAGTGTAAATAGTTCATTTATTCCGAAACCCCAGAAATTCAACTTTTTTGAGCCATCCAAGTTTGCAATCCAATTTGTGAGGTTTTGGACAAGAAATGCTTCCCTTTCGGGGAAAAAACAGAGTTGAAATAAAGGAACCATGTGGCTGGAACCTTTATAGAAGATAAGGCATTGAGTGGAGGACAGATGGCCACAATCTGGAATTTCTCAAAATAACTGGCCGACCGGCCAGTTCAAGTGGCCGGCAGTGAGAATAAGTGGCTGGAAATCATCCTAAGTGGCTGGTAGCCATCCCTTTGTCTCCAGCAGAGAGCCTTCATCCTTCTTGTGTGTTGAAGATGCTGACAGCCTAAGTTTAATTCTACTTCAGATGCGCCCTGTTGTTTTTTTTAACAGTTGTAGTTGTTTATCGAGTTGTTGCAATTTTCTTATCAAGTTTGTTGTAATTTGTTTATCGAGTTGTTGTTATTTTGCTTATCGAGTTGTTCTTTAAGTTGTTTTTTCTTGTTTGTTATGTCAATTCACTACCAGACTGTGCAATAAACAAATGTTCATCAATCTCATTTTCATGCCATGCGGTGTTATAAGGTGCTCAAAATATAAAAATGTAACACTTTTTTTCAATCAAAAAGTTGTTTTCATTCCATCATGGTTTCTTTTTACAAAAGGTACAAGTTTTAAAGAAAATAAAACTGCCTAAGGTTGTACAATTTGCTAAAGCTACTAACAAAAAGAAAACAAAGCAAAAGCATCTGAATCGATGCTATCAAAGCTCAGGATCGAGAAGCCCTCTTTATCCTCTTCCTCGGCTGAGCAGACTCTGCACCATCGCTGTCGACCCCGCTGTCTGAACCAGAGCTGCCATCATCGGAGCACCCCTCGGCATCATCGCCACCCTCAGAACTTGAGTCAGTGCCGTCACTTCCACCCTCGGATGACTCTAACTGAGGACTCGCTGACTCCTCCTCCCGACTAGACTCATCATCAACATCACATGTGACAGGCGCCCGACGTCTCCCTCGGCTACGTGTCGGAACCTCTCTCTCTGCCGCTCGAGAAGGCTCAAAGGTCCTGTCTGCAAGGGTGTGACCTAAAAAAACATTTTGAATTTATCAAAAAGTATCAAGTACAAGTGCGGTATGTAGAATATGTGCAGAAGTCAGATACAATATGTGCATGCAGTATATCGTGTCAGATGTGATCTATACATACAGTGAATCAGTGCAATGAAGTGTTCAGTTTTAGTATATCAGCAGAAGTATGTTAAATGCAAGGAAACTGAAAAGTACCGGAATGTCGTGGGAGGTCAGCATCATCTCTCTTCGCAAGACCATACCCTCAAGTGAGGCTATCGCCTGGAGCAACCCCTCGGCATATCCTATGGAGGGCTACAAATGCAAGGTGAAGCCATGAGTAAATGAATGAACAAATATCTGAGCAAAGCTGAAATGCATAAAAGCTGTAAAGTATACCGGTGCTGAGTCAGGTGTTCTCACGTATGGATGATCAGGCAATGGGGGCTCAAGCGAGATCTGATAAGGTCCCCTACCAAGCCGCCAACTTGTTAGCTCAGTCGGAGGGTTCGACCATCCAACACGCTGCCTAGTAGAAGGCATCCGTTTGACCTCACCTCTCAGCGCCCGAGTCCTACTCGTCGAGGGGATGTCTGCAGCCCGAACCCTGCACGATGAAGCAATCTTAGTTGTTTCCCTCGTGGGAGCACGAACACCCGCCAATGGACCCATGAGGTATGTCTGGATGTAAGTCATTTAGTCTCCCTCCCCAATGTACCAGTCAGCATCTGTGCCTCGCATGACGTCAATAAGCTCCTGAGCAGAGAGGCTCTCTGTGGCCCATTTAGATGGTGGAGGTGGCAAAGGAACCGACTGTAATGGCAAGCCCAATGTCTGGCGTATGAAGCACTCGTCTAAGAACCAGGCGTGGCCTACCGGAGCCTCGAACAAGATCTGATATCGGGAGGCACCCCGAGCTCTGGCAAAATGAAATCGGGCAAACTCTGGCATTGCCGCCCAGGGCTGCCATGTGATCTGCAGACAATAAAGTGCATAGACTGATAAGTTGCCATTAGATATGCAAAGTGAATCGAAATTGAAAGCAGGAAAAACTATGAGTTTTGGATTACCTCCATCATCCTCACTATGTCAAAGGACTACTGCAAATATGAGAGGGCCTCCTGGGGCCTAGACTGGCACTGACTGTCATATCGACATAAGTAGGGGACCTCGAGGGGTGTCTCAACCTTTGGCTCAGGAGCGAGTGCTAGGAAATAGGCACATACCCATAACTGTGAAAAGCGAGAGGGTGGCAGTGAGAATACAGATAAACATGGAAAATGCAGAATGCAACAAATACAGAATACAGAAAATACAGAAAGCAAGGTGCATGGCATGGTGTATAGAAACTACAAATGCAGAACAGAGACTAGATTTTGTATGTGCAGTGTACAGTATACAGAAATACAAAGTAGAAAGCATAGTAGAAAATGAAAAGCTGAACAGTAAAGCATACCTCCCAGGCTCTCCAGTAGCCGCCTACTATGTTCCCGCTCCTGCGGGAGGTCGAGCTCATATAGCAGTAGAGGGTAGCAAGGCCGGCACCCCCCCCCCAATCATAGTGCCGAACCTGGGATAGGTCCACTAATGCGCTCAACAAGTATAGCCCCACTGTGTTCGCTCTGTCGGCAAACAGGGTAGTGTCGAAGAGGAACATAAAGAAGCCTCGAACGTACTGCTCTGTCTCCTCTACCATCGTAGGCTCTCCCCCTCTGAAATGGTCGGCGAACCAGGTATATTGGACTGAGCCCGATAATCGGTAGACGGGTGGATGTGCTCCCAGTAGATGCGTCCAAGCTGCCTCCAACTCACCCATATCAGTGTCATATGGGATCGGCTGGCCTCCCACCTCAAGGCCTGTCAACATCGCGAAGTCGAATGGGGTCATCGTCATGTCCCCGATGGTAGAGAAATGAAAAGAGTTGGTGGTGTCCCACTATCTCTCTACCAATGCGCCCAAGACAGTCCGACTCGCGAAGAGACACGAGAGCCCCGAACAAAACAGGCCAAACCCCGCCTTATCGATGATCTTCCGGACGCTGTCAGGGGGCTCCAAGTACCACTCCCTTGCCGTGGTGGATCTGCACTGCGGGTGAAACAGGAGTTAACCTCTATGGATGAGCAGAGATACAGTATGAATATGTTCAGAATGAGTAGGAATACAATGTGTAGTATGTGTGTTCAGAATGAGCAAGAATATAGTGTGTGTGTGTGTGTGTTTCAGAATGAGCAGATGAGCACAATGAGCAGATGAAATATAGTGCAAAAATGCGAACTATGCAAGAAATGTAAAGTACATCGCAGAAAATGTAAAAGTGCAGTGTGTACCCCTGGTGTGTCGTGGGACCAATGGGACTCCAGCTCCCGTAACAGTAGATCCGTGGGTGCGCGCCGTGCACAGTCAGTGAAATGACGGACCGTACTAGGTGGTAGCATATGTACCTCAGGATGGTACGTCACGGGGTCAAATGGCCGGATCGTCGGCGGTAACGAGATGTGCTCCAGCTCCCCCTCCATCCTCGGAGGACCTTCGCCGTGTGGCATGTCATCTACCATCTGGAAAGCAGGTGAAAAATAGGCAAAAATGAGCAAAATGGGGCAAAAATGTGCAAAATTGGGCGAAAATGAAAAAAGTCAACAAAAGTCAACTCTCGGGAAAAGAAAAAGTCAAAAAGTGAAAGCCGGGGAAAAGGGCACCAAACCCAAGTCAAAGTTGAGAGAAACAAACCTCAAATGGTGAAAATGGAGAAAAAGGCTCCGAAAACAACTTTTGTTTGGTTCAAAACGAAGAGAATCGAAAGTTTTTCGCGAATCAACTTCGCAGGGGGCATTGGAAAAAGTGTAAAAAGCCCGGATCTAAGTGGAAAATGGCTCTAGGAAGGAAGAGGAGCCGATTTTGGCAATGGGTGTGTGAGGAAAAGTGCTTTGGAGTTGGGTTTTTAATGATCTCCATGTGAAAAGCCCAAACTGCCCTGACTTTCCCTAACTAGCCGACCGGTCACTTAACTGGCTGGCAGCTTTGTCAAGTGGCTGGCAGCTTTGGAAAGTGGCTGGCAAGCTTCGAGGGTGTTCGGCAGGTACCTGGTATTCCCCTCGTGTATTCTTAGACTGTTTTGAGTCCTTGGTTCCCAAGAAAGTGCAAGAAGAACCCAATTTTCAGCTCAAAATGTTTCTGCAGAAGTTTCAACTCATGTCTTCGATGCGTAGCTCATCATCAGTTGGCATGCGTGAGGTGTATCCTTTTTGAAATATATTGTAACCCCTCCGAGAGGTAAATCAGAGGTCACAACTAAATCGATCTTGCCAAGACGCTCATTTCTTCATTGAGCATATTGCATTGAATATGCATTGATTATTGCGCACAGAATATGTTATCCACCTTTTCACTTGCATTGTTATGCACCGTTCTACTTGCATTGTTATGCACATCTCCCATGCATTGTTATGCACCTTTTCATTTGTGCATTGTATATGCACGCATTTATCTCATATTGAAATTATATCTTGATGTAACATTAAACATGTGTTTCTACTATATTGTACCTGTCAAAGTTTCTCTTCTGTGCAGGCATGATATGGTATGTACGTTTCATTTGAAGCTGGCATAACCAAACGATGTTGTATGTATTTCAGTCAGAGGAACTCCAGGTAAGATCATTCCTACCCCCCCTCCCAAATCTCTTGGTTCGGATAGAAACATTGTGACGAGTGCCCGATGTTCGTACCACCCTCCGGTGTTCGCACCACAGCCTTTCTCCTCTCATGTTTGACACGCGTTTGTTTACCCTTTCTCATTTCGCATTTGACACGCATTTGGTTACCCTTTCTTCTCTCACGTTTGACACGTGTTTGGTTTCCCTTTCTCCTCTCGCTTTTGACACGCGTTTGGATGCCCTTCTCCTCTCGCGTTTGACACGCGTTTGGATGATTGCGCTTTCTTACACAGTCCTTCTCCTTTCGTGTTTGATATGCTAGGAGATGCTTCGTTTGAGACTTTGGGTGTTCCCGATAGTCGCTTTTAGGCTTTCCTGTATGAGCCGTAGTTAAGATTGCATAATTTTCTTACATTCTTTCTGTATAAGATATGGTTTGGTTTGTGTTTACTTGCTTGTGTGCGAGTTCGCTGTAGCATTTCTTTGCATAACATTTGCATCTAGATGCTTTATGACAGCTTTCTTTGCATGATCATAAGTTATTTTCTGCATTTTGCATGCCATTTGCATTTTGCCCCTGCCTGTGGGCGCATCTTTTTGTTATCTTGCCGGTTTGTCTAAGTCTTCGGCCTTGTTAAAAATGGGTCGTCTCTGGGCTTTGACATTCACTCTCGTCATTTCATGACTTCTGAGTTCTGTCAAAGAGGGGCAACTGGAGACAGCCCAATTTTGAGCGACCTTAAGACTCAGATGTCATCGTCTGTGCACTCGATGATTGCGCATGTTTGTGCTAGTTTTGACTGCTCGAAGGTCTCGCCCGAGCACCTTGTCTTTGAGCCTCTAAACCCTCTGTGTTTTGGCCTTGTTTTTTAGGCCAAACCTTGGTGCGTCTTGGCTGAAGGAGAGTGGGGCCCTGTCGGCCACTTTTGGCATTTGCCAGCCACTTTTTTTTCCTTGGCAGCTAGTTGGAATGGTTGGCCAACTAGTTGAAGTGGCCGGTCGGCTACTTGAACTGGCTGGTAGCCAATTTTCTCATTTTTATGATATTTTCAGATCTTTTGAGCCAGTTGTTGGGCATTGAAGCTATCCTCCTTACACGTGTATAGAGGGATGGAAACAAGCTTTAAGCTTGTCAAGCAAGCCATTGCCTATATAAGGGGAGGTCCCTCCTCCTTGTTTGAGGTTCAGAAATTTTGGAAGCAAATTTTAACTCCCTCTCTAGAATTCTCTCTCTCTCTCTCTCTCTCTCTATATATATATATATATTATACTCTATAGTGCTTGAAAGTGAGTGTTCTTGACATATTTACACACAACCCTCTTAGCCAAACATCTTGACCTTGGAGCTGAGATTCCTTAAGACTTGTTTGGGCCTTCTAAAGCTGGTTTTTCGCTCAGAAGTTGTTTTCTTGCTGCTGTGCTTCAAGGGTAAGCATATTCCCTTTTTTAAGCTTATTTTTGTATACCATATTAGCCACATTTGCATGTTGTTTTAGGCTTGGTTGTTAACTACAAAAGCTCTATTTTTAAGTGTGAAGAATGTTGGTTTGAGTCCTTGTTGGGGTTAGGGGTGGTCTACCCTCTTTGGTTGGTTATTTGCTAAGTTTTTGTACCACCTTTTAAGGCTATTCAACTATCTCTTTTTGGCCTTTTAACCACTGAATTCCAGAGGAATTTCAGTCATGGAAAGGTGATTTTGTGGTCCCAAATGGGAGGGGGTGGTCCCCTCTCCTCTTGTCTTGCTTGCATGTGTTGATGGCCCACCAAATGAGCATGTGTTTTTACTTCTTTGTGGCTTTGTTCGAGCATATTTTTGTGACTTTTTAGACCTACCATAACTCGGTTTTTGGTTTGTTTGATCATTGGTTACTTGCTCTTTACACTTGTAGTGTAACCTTGCTCACTAGCTTTGCATGCTTGCTACTTTAGCCCATCATTCTAGCTTATTTTGGCTATACTCCAGCATGCTTTAACTCATGCTTTAGCATGCTTCAACTCTGTTTTGAGTGGTTTAGGTCATATGAGGCTTGCTTTGTATGGCTATAGCATGATAGGCTTTAATAGCTTTGTGTTTTGAGTCCTCTAGCATGCTTTGCTTGGGTTGTTTGCATGATTTGGCATCATTTAATAGGTGATTTTAGAGCATATATCACTGTCATACTCTCATATGTATCACTATTTCAATGCTTTTGAGAAGTTGAGCCTCATGCCTTGTTTGTGAGCCAATACATAAACATATCTTTCTTGCCATCTATGCTGCAAGTCTAGCATGTTTTTGCTACTATTTCGACCTACCTTAGGTCTATTTTGAATGGTCAAGGTCATTTGAGCATTGCTTAGTATGGTTATAGTGTAAAGGGCCTTGACTAGCTTTGAGTTTTGAGGCCTTTAACATGTTATGCATGTGATATTTGCATGGTATGGCACCATTTAGCATGTAATTTTAGTGCATATAGTGTAGTCACGCTCTCATATACTTCCCTTCTTCATAGCTTTTGAGGGTTGTGTATTATGCCTTGCTTATAGGCCAACATGTGTGCATGTTCTTCTAGCATTTTGAGCTCCTATTTTAGCATGTTTAGACCATTATTTTGGCACGATTAAGCTCTGTCCAGAGTTGGTTTGGTCAGTTGTGCTATGTATTGCACGCTTCTTGTGTTTTGTTCTTCACTAGCTTTGATGTTTTTGGTCCTCAACATGCTATGCTTGCACTGCTTGCATGCGTTTAGGTCTTTAGCATACCACTTCAGCACTAAATATCTGCCACCTTCCTCTTTTCTTCATTGTTTTTCCATTTGATTTGAGAGTTGGTTGCCCTTGAGTTTGTGTTTGAGCTTGGGATTGAGGCTCGTGCTTCAATGGCTTTAACCCTCTTTTGAGGGTTCTTCCTAGTCAAAGGCATGGTCTCTCCTATGCCTTAAACCATTCTTTTGGTTGACCTCCTCTCCTTAGAGGACATGCACATTGGACTTAACTAATTAAAGAATGGATTGGTAATGTAAAATGTATAAGCAAGATTTGAGTCAACTAAAACATGCCAAGGTAACATATGTGTATTGCATTGCATGTGTTTGGATCGGACGTTAATCCAAACACAAGAAATATGGGACGTTTCATACTTGAACTGATGAAACGTGCCACGTTTCTTGGTCGCTAACACCCTTGATCAAGCATGATAGGGTGGAGGCTCTTTGTGTGTTGTTTGTGCATTCATAAACATGGTATAAGCTTGGTTCTTGGTCACCATGCATTGAAAATGCTCGGTTGGTGGCTTGAGAGCCGAGTGCCACGCTCCTTTGAGCTTGAGACATGATTGGAAGAGTGACAATGCCTCAATTGTCTTGCAAATACATTGATGTGCCTCTATTGTTCTCTGTTGCAGCAATACCAGAAGCTTGGAGAATCAACTAGCTAACCAGCTAGTTTTACTAGCCGACCGGCCAGTTTTAGTGGCTGGCAGCCCACCAGCAGATTCCTATTTTAAAGTAAAGGCAGTCTGGAGGTTGGCACAATTTTCAGAGATCAAGGCAAGTGCAAACAAAGGCAATTGACAGCGTGGTAATGGATTTCCGAGCGAACGCCAACTGAGCATGCATCTTTAACCTCTTGGAACAGAGCTGAGGCAGTATGATTTATGATTTGTAATTAGCTTTACTTATTAGTTAGGTTAAATTGGTAATTTAATTAATTAGTTTGTTAATTAACTAAGTGTTGTAATAATTAGTAAGTAGTTTACTAGTTATTCATTTTGTTGTGTAATAATTAACCTAATTAGCTTAATTAGATTGGTTAGGCTTAGCTTAGATTAGCTTAGGTAATTCATTCGGACCCTCCGTCGAGAGGGCAAATGTTGTAATAAGTGTGCGTGTGTGTGTGAATGTCTTCCAACCCCACGTGTTTCTCCCTTTTACTTAATCGCTTTCGATGGTTATTTTAGGGTCATTTTCAATTAACATACCTTATGCTTGCATGTTTGCATCATTCATTTGTCTTGCATGCACCGGGCTCGGCACATCATTCAAACTGCATTGATTTTCAATACCTATTTGAATACGTGCATCAAATCATTACATTCATATGCTATCTTAGATAGCCGAGCCTATTTAGTTGCATTTTTGCATGTGTTGCATTAGGCAGTTTAACATATCTAGGATCACGCATGATTTCTAACTAGTTCTCTGTTTTGGCTTGGAGTACACTGTAAGTGTTTACGCTTTAGCGTACTTGCATAAGTGTGAGTGTTGCCATGATAGCATGCTTGCCATGAGGCTATTTGCTTAAGTGTTTAACTACTTGAATGCCTATGGATGAAGGCTTCATTACTTGAATCGGAGCAATTCATCAAAATGTGAGTTTTGAGCCCACTTGGAGTGGCAAATCATCATGTTTTAAGACCACCTTGTTTGGTGGCAAATCCGCATTTCTAAACCCACTTGAGGGTGGCAAATTCAAACCATTTTCAAAAACAAACATTGAACTATTTTGTTCCAATTTAGGCGATCTAATCTATACTTGTATACTATGCGCATCACGTAGTAAGTTCGCTAAATAACCGGAATAAGAACACATGTGTTTTCAAAACAACATATCATGATTAGTAAAGGCCAATCCTTTGATCGGGCGAGCGGGGGTGCTCATTTCATGACCTTCCCCCCTCGTACCCAAGTTCCTGAGCCGAGGCAACTTTGGTGATGACGGAAACATAGCCTTGGGCACGAGTCAGGGTTTCCTAAATTTCCCAAAAAAAAAAACATTTAGGTGGCGACTCTATAATCTGGCAAAGCAGTCCATATTTGGCACTTCTTGATTAAAATCGATTTTCCAAAACAATTTGTCTGATTTGGACTCTTTGGTGATTTATCAGTCTTACATTGCACTTTGTGAGACTAGATACAGAATCGTGATAGAAGTCCGAACTGTAGTAGCTATGAACCCAAATCCGCACACTCTCTGAATGGGGGCGCGCGGAGGAAGTTCGGGCGGTCCACACCCGGTTATCACCCCTAAGAATATTGGACTCGGACTCAGAAGAACCGGAATCTAATTCCGACTCCACAGACTCTGTGAAATCAGATTCTGGCTCACTACCCGACTTCGAACTATAAAGGTAGCCCTCTTCCAGCTGCTAAACGAGAGATGATGCTTCAGATGCATCCAAAATGCTGCTAGAAGGGTTCACACCCGGTTGGTCCCTAATCATGAAGATGATCAAGTTATTCCCCAACCTCTCTAAGTCGGCCGGAGAATCTAAAAGGAGACATGCCAGTGCTGTCCCTACTTCAAGTTTGCTATTATCAGAGTCATTTTCCAAGCTCTTTTTAACTTCAACAGTCAGTTCAGCCTTTTCCTCTGTATCACTGTCTTTGCAGCTGCAAGTGAAAAACATTTCAAAGCCAGGAACACGCTGCTTCTCAGAATTCAACTAGGGCTTGGGAAAGTTGCAAAATGGAAAACCTTCTCCCTCCCGAACAAAATGGGCGCTCAGTGTTCCCCAGATCGGCCTGTGAACAAGCTCATAGCGCTTCCTGGTCTACTTAGCCTTAGCTTTGCCTGCCATCTCTTTTCCTTTCCTAACCCAATCCTCTTTGGTGGGTGTATAGCCAAGACCAAAGGTATGTAAATTATGTGGCACATAGGCCAGTGTTGTGACACCTTTCCGGCCACTTCTTCCTAAGCCCATTCCTGGCACATGTTAGAGTTTGTTCCTAAAATAGATTGATTGGGCACTGACATACAAGGCCCCATCTGGTGCCAAGATGGTTTATACTGCTCGGGCCTCAGCCAGCATAAAACCTGAAAGGAATACATCATCATCGCCATTCCAACACAGGTGTAGTTACCTCTGGCGGAGGATATACGGATCAATTCTCGAACACAATAGCCACCCCCTTCCCGTGGGGGTATTTTAGTATTTGGTGGAGGTTAGAGGAGATAGCTTTCACCTGGTGCAACCAAGGTCTCCCTAGTAATAGATTGAAAGTGGCTGGCACATCTAGGACATGGAACTCAATATCCTGTTGAGTTGGGCCCACTTGAACTCTGATATGTCCCGTGCCCATAACCTTTCTGCTCGTATTGTCGTACGCCCGAATCACTTGGGCTGTAGGCACGAAATCTATTGGTTTCAGGCTGATAGCATATGCTGTGCGCGACGGACAGATATTGATAGCTGACCCAGTGTCAACCAATACCACTGGCACCCACTTTTCTCTGCACTCGACTGATATGTACAGAGGTTTGTTGTGTGCTGAGCCTTCCGGCGGCAGTTCCTTGTCTGAGAATGTTAAAGTTGGCGTAACACATCCTGGGAAGACTAGTCCCACAAGCTGTTTAGGAGTTGTGTCAATGGACAATTTGGCCCTGTCCATCGTTGATAGCACGGCCTGTCGATAGACTCAAGAAGCCATAAGCAGGCCCCAGATTGAAATATCGGCCTAAATTTTTTCAGTTGTTTCACCATCGCCTCTTCTTCCAACTATTTTTCTTTCTACTTCTCTACCTCTTTATCTTTTTCAGAGGCCTTAGCTTGGTCCAAGTGCGGTGGCATGAAATACCACCCACTCCTCGTCATATGGTCAATCTCTTAAGAGTACCAGGTGTTGTCTGGCAGGTATTCACCCTAATCTTCGTCGATATGAGGCAAAATCAAATCATCATCCTCCTACCATACACCTCCAGCAGCCGACAAATAGTTGTCCGGCTCCGTTCTAATCATTCCCTCATCACAAGTATCCCTCGCACGGAGTTAAGCTATTTTAGCTTCCTGTTTGCCTTGATCCTTTTCTTGCACAAACCGCTTTAACACGGCTTCCTATTTTGTATCCGCGGTACTCACAGCGCCTAATTCCTGAGCTAAATTTTTTATGCTGGTGCTCTCCGACAGTTTCCCCTTTTTCTCCGCCATTCCGGCCATTGTAGCTATTCTTGCTTCATTTTCTTCAGGTTTTGGTTCAGTTCCTTCCTCCTTATCAGGCTCATCACTAAGCCACCTAGAGTTGTCTGTCGACCCATTCGTATCAAACCAGTCAATCTGCACGTCTCCCTGATCTTGGTCGTCATAGAACTGCAGATTGTCTAAATCCTCTTCCAACTCCACTAGATCATCTAATCCCAGACTTGGGCCATCCTCTCTTACCACATTGGCCTCCGCGGCTGTCAGTAATACCACTTCGGGCTTGGCTTTATCAGTTGGCACAATGTATTGCCACAGATCATACTCCCGCTCAGTTAAATCCTCAGAGCACTCGGGCAGCAGAATAATATTTTCCTCTAAGGCCAACCTCCCTTCTTCTGCCATTGTCACCACCACGGGTTCAACTTGAAGTGTCAACGTGTCCATCATGCACAAGTCTGTGCTTTCAGGGATGAACACTGCCAGTTTGGGTAGGTGGAAAGGGGTAATATATACGCTTGGGTCGTATAGGATGGCCAGTGTATGTATTAGGTTTAGCTTCTAGGGTGGGGGAACTTGGTTGTTGGCCGGGAGAGGGTTGGTGGTTACATTTGGCTTTTAGGGTGGTGCTATCACCTTGTTGTCAATGAGATCTTCAATCTCATGATGCAGCCTGTAGCATTGGTCAGTGTCATAACCGTGCTACTGGCGAAAAGCACAGTATTTGGCTAGGTTGTGTTTCAATTAGAGAGGATCGGGTATTAGGCGTTGCTCTAATGGCTTAAGATGCCCCTTTTTGATTGTGCCCTCAGGGCTTGGGATAAAGGCATATAGAGTGGGGTAAAGACCATTTGAGATTGGGCCTGGTTGTTTGAGGTTTGTGGCGTTATATTGGCGAAAGGGTTGGCGGTCTTGGCTGTAGTGGTGATGACATTCACATCAGATGGCCGCGCAGTTGTGCTTCCACTAGTGGTTGCATTGGAACTGCGTGCAAAAAGCCTCTTGGGCTGCTTCTTTTCATCGGTTATCAGCCCATGTTTCATTGCATCTTCAATCTAAACCCCTATCTCATGGAGCTCAGTGAATGTGAACAATGGTAAGACAATCATCTTCTGTAATAATTTGCCTTGCAGATTGCAGACGACCATCCTAATTTGATCCTTCTTGGATGGCCTGATAGTCATCATCGAAGCCTTGGCCTTCTACCTCGTTACAAAGTCTGAGAAGCCCTCATTTGGCTCCTGATAGGTTGCCTCAAGATCACGGGTTGTGACATCGATCTGCGTATTATATGAGTATTGTGCGATGAAAGCGTCAGTCATTTCCTCCCAGCTTCACTTCACAGAGTCCTCCAACTTTGCATACCAGATAGCCGCTATTCCTGACAAGGTTCGGCTGAAAAGTGACAACTTTTGAAGTCTGGTGAGGCCCATCGGCTGTAGGATATTAGAGAACAACTGCAAATGAACCATGGGATCCCCAAAGCCATTGAACCAATCTATGTGTGGCATTTTAAACCGGTCTAGCAAAGTTACTGCGCAGTCGGTGTATCCATCTTCGATGTTGGGGAATGAGTTCACACCCTGTGCCCACTTAAGAAGCTTCTCTAGCTTGTTGACCTTCAGTACAGTCGGGTTAACTTCGAATTCAAACGGTGGCTCAATTTGGTACACTGGTGCCTTGAAGGCTTGCGGTGGGATCAGGTCTACCGGATTGCCCAAATTCTCTTGGACATTAGCAGTAATTTCAGGTGCTGGAATACCCACTGCAAGTGCATGAGATGCAGAAGTCGTTGCGGCTGTGGTTGCTATTGTTGCAACCTGTTTATCACTTCGACTTGATGGGCTGTGACTTTTTCCTGGCGAGCAGCATCTAGCTGCATGGTTTCCACTGTTTGCTGAAGATGACGGATCAAGTCCTTCGTACTAACCGGGGCATACTGTGCCATCGGAATTGGCAAGTAATTTCTTACTGGATTGGATGTAGAAGACTTAGCCTGACTAGATGCAGGTGAACTGAAGGGTGACTGTTGGATTGGTGAATTGTACCTAACTATTCTCCGTCTAGTAACTGGTGGGAGCGAAGCAAACACAGGTTGTCCCCTAACAAGATCTCTAGATCTGTAAAGCCTCCAAACACAGGTCCAGAGTGCTCGGGGGATATCCGAACTGTCTGAAGCAATTGTGATAAACTACCTTGTAAACAGAAATAAAGAAAAAAGGAAAGCAAAAATCAAAAACCGCACAGCACCTCAGCTCAGATGTGAACGACACACAGTTGTAATCAAAAGCTGTAGGACTGTACTCAACATTGACTTTGGCCCCCAAATCTGATACCCAAACTTGTAACTGATACATACATTATTGTAGAGTTTCACTCTAAAAGCACATACCATGTGAGTGAGAACCAAAACACCCCTATGAGGGGGTAGGATTACCCTGTCCTAGTTTCGTTAGGAGCTAGGGTTCACTACTCATTCAAAACGGTTTCACACAATCCTGCATTCTGGTAAGCATCCTGACCTAGCTTGGAACAGTCTCTACGACTTTCGATATGCAACTAGGCCAAATGGTGAAAAGGGTACCTCAGCAAGACTACCTAATATATCTCTCACACCTAACACTAAGAAGTGAAAGAAGGATGAAACGGTACAGCGGTAGTCTAGATCCAAGGGTTATGTTCCCATCGTGGCAGAGCCCGCGATCGGTCAGCCTTTTGGCAAGCTTTTAGGCAAGCCTCTGGCAAACCGTCCAAGAATAGCAGATGGCAAACATAGTGACTTAAACGCACCAATGCAAATGCAATGCAAAGAAACATATAAATGTAAATAAAATCTCATATCATGAGTTCAAGTCAGGTTCTCTAATTCCCCAGCAGAGTCGCCAGCAATTGTAGCTCGACTTTTTCGCGCCCCCTTGTGGGCTCGCCTTTTTCCGTGCCCCCGCCTTTCGGAAAGGGTTTGAAAAGAAGGCCTCACAGTTCGGACTCTACCTGTGGTTCTGAATCTAATCTCACAAGTGCAATGTGAAATTAATAAACATCAAAGAGTTCAATCCAGCAAATCATTTTGGAAAATCGATTTTAAATCAAATAATGCAAAAATTAGACTGCTTTGCCAGATATAGAGTCGTCACCTAAATATTTTGTTTTTGAGAAATTTAGGAAACCCTGACTCGTGCCAAAGGCCACGTGTCCGTCATCACCAAAGTTGCCTCGGCTCGGGAACTTGGATACGAGTGGGGAAGGTCCTGAAATGAGCACCCCGCTCGCCCGATCAAAAGATCGACCTCTACTAATCATGATATGTTGTTTTATAAATCTCATGTGTTCTTGTTCTGATTATTAGCTAACTTTACTATGTGACGCACACAAGCAAGTATAGACAAAGTCGTAAGACTTGGGACATTTCAACTCATGTTTGTTTTCGAAAATGGCTTGAATTTGCCACCCTTAAGTGGGCTAAAACGCAGATTTGCCATCAAACATAATGGGCTTAAAACATGATTTGCCACTTCGCAAAGTGGGCTTAAAACATAAATTTGTTAAACTGTTCCAATTCAAACAACAAAGCCTTAATCCACAGGCATTCAAGCAGTTTAGCAAATAAGCCCATAGCCTTATGGCAAGCATGCTATTATGGCAATATGGCAATCACACTCATGCAAGTATGCTAAAGCATAAAACTCACCAAGTACTCCGAGCCAAAAAAAAAAACTAGTTAGAAAGATGCATGATCCTAACTATGTTATGTGTCTAATGCAACACATGCAATAATGCGATTAGTAGGCTCGGCTACTAATATGGCATTTGCAACACTTTGATAGCATGCTTTGAAACACGTATTCAAAGAAGTATTGAAATGACAATGCAGTTTGAATGATGCGCCGAGCCTCGGTGCATGCAATACAAATGAATGGATACAAACATGCAAGCATAAGGTATGCTAATTAAAAATGTCCCTAATCTAACCATCGAAAGCGGAAAATAAAAGGGAGAAAGACGTGGGGTTGGAAGACATACACACAGGCACACACACTTATTACAACATTGCACCCTAATGAAGGAGGGTCCGAATGAATAAGCTAAGCTGCACTAAGCTAAACTAATTGCTACAAACTAAAACTAATTAACTATTCTAGCTAATTATTGCAACAGTTAAAATAAATGAACTAACTATTCTAAGCTAGCTAAATATTACAAAATGAATTAAACTAATTAATTACAACATTTGTATTAATTAGCTACAACTAACTAATAAATCAATTGAACGGCCTTAAGGGACGAGGGATGCATGCATGCTCGGTTGCTCCTCCTGAAAATATCGCTGCCTTGCCATCGAATGCCTCTGTTTGCACTCGTTTGATCTCTAAAATTTGTGACACCTCCCAAAATGCCTCTGCTCCAACTCAGGAGCACACAGGTGCAAAATTCATTTCTGGCCGGTCGGCTACCAATGGTGGCTGTCGGCTACCATTGGTGGCCAGTCAGCTGATACAGGTGGCCGGTCGGCCACTACTTTCCTGGACTTCTCTTTTTTGCTATAACATAGAGCAAATAGAGGCAAAGCAATGTATGCTCAAGGAGTGTATGTACTGCTACTCTCCTTATCATCACGCACGCTCAAAGGAGTGTAGCTCTTGGCCTTCAAGCCATCAACCAAGGATTTTCATGCATGATGGGTAGAAAACCAAGCTTGTACAAGCTTAATGAATGCACAAATAAGATTCGAAAGAACCACTACCCTATCATGCATGATCTAGGGTGACGGTGACTAAGACAAGTGGCACGGTCCATCACTTTGAGTATGAAACGTCTCATTTTTCTCGTGTTCGGATTAACGTCTGATCTGGACACATGCAATACATCACAAAGATGCTTAATCTTGCCTCTTTTACTTTCTTCATTTTGTTTACTCATTTTACATTACCGATTAGTTCTTTAATCGATTAAGTCCAAGGGTGAGTGCCCTCTAATGAAAGAGGTGTCAACCAAGGGATGATTTAAGGCAAGAGAGAGGTCATGCCTTAGGTTAGTAGAAACCCCCAAAAGAGGATTAAAACCATTAAGCACGAACCTCAATCTCAAGCTTAAACACAACCTGAAGGTTAACCAACCCTCAAAACAAATGAAAAAGTGAAGAAATAGGGGAGGTTGCAGATATTTAAATTGCTGAAATAAGATGCAAAACAACACTAAACCATGCTATTAACTCAGAAGAAAGATGATCAAAGCATTGAAACAACTAACTTGTGAAGGAAATTGCACTACAACCATGCAATACAAGCCCTAACTGATTTGACCAGCCCAAAATAGAGCCAAAACAAGTCGAAACATAGGCAAAAACATGCTGAGATTAAGCTAAGTTAAGCTAGAAAAGCATGCTAACATGTGAAGCTATCTAGGCATGCAAACAAGACACAAGGAGGGGATGCTAACCCCTCCAACTTTGGACTTAAAGAGAAGATTTTTGTTACTGAAATAACTCTAAATTTCAGTGGTAGAAGGGCCCAAAAAAGTTGATTTAAGGGTGATGAGAAATGACACAAAAAGCTTCACAAGCTAAAAAACAAAAGGGGGGACAACCCCCTAACTCACAAACGCTCAAATCAACACTTCTAGGACTGAAAAATATAGGGTTTTGTAGTTGAAAACCAGGCCAAAGACAGTACAAAAATATGGTGAAACAAGTTATTCATAACAAGTTTAAAAGGTGAGTCGTATACCTCTTGAAGCACAACACATTTTAGGCACAAATAAGGCACCAAATCAAGCTAAAATCACCTTCTAAGGCTCGAAGAAGGTCCCAAGGAATCTCAGCCCAAAGATAAGCAACGTTGATCAAGGCTGTCTTGGCAAAACAGAAGTGTATCTCTACTTGTATGCACAAAAGGGCAAGAGAGAGAGAAATCTAGAAAGAAAGAGAGAGAGTTGTAGAGAGAGAGGATTTTTAGAGAGAGAGGCTCCCAAAATTTTCTAACCTTGCAATATGAGAGATATGGCCTCCATATATAGAAAAAAGAGAGCCTTGGTCGAAAATATCTGCAAAATATCTGAGTTTTGGACACCAGTGGCCGATCGACCACCATTGATGCCCGACTGGACACATCCGTGACCGACCATACACACCCGTGGCTGACAAGCCACCATTGGTGGCCGACCGTACACACCCGTGGCCAACCAGCCACACCTGTGACCGACAGCAAAAATCTACTATCCAGGTCCTACTTCAAATGGGCATAACTCCTTTATCTAGACTCCTTTTTAGGTCATTGTTGAGCCTAAATTGAAGCTCCGGAAGTATTCTTTCCAATGTTGGAAGCGTCACGTCAAAATTCCAAGTGTGCTAAGAGATATGATTCTTTTTGTGCAGACTGTTCAGTTTTGGCTCAACCGGATCCATGCCTAACTTCTCCTCAGGCAGTTTTCTTCTCTCCACTCCAATTTTCTTCAACTCCAAACCTTTAAATAAGATATTTTAAAGATTTTTTTTAAAGACTTCACCTCTCTTCCATTTATTTCCACTTTGTCCTTGCTCAATTTACGGAAAAGTGCAACATTTAATAAAATGCGAGCCTCGGAACATCGTGGGAACTTTTTTTTTTTTCAAAAATGTTTCGAAAGAGAGAGTTTTAAGGTCTAAAAATCATTTTGGTAAAAAGGCTTTGGTCTGAAAAGGGGTGTAAGGTTAGGATTTGAAGCTTCTCTTGCCAAAGAAATCGAACCTTTGTATTGCACAACTTTCATCACCAAGTAAACAATCAGTGGCACCCAGGTGTTAAGGGTGCTCGAAAATAGGATGTCTATAGTTGCCCCTCTTTGACAGAGATTAGAGTCATGAAATGTGATGCTCCTAATCTAACCATCAAAAGTGGATAACTAAAAGGAAGAAAGATGTGGGGTTGGAAGACATACACAATGTTAATAAACTAAGCTAACTAGCAACTAATTAAGCTAGGCTAATTAATTAGGCTAAGGCCAATTAAGCTAACTATTACAAACCAAAATGAATAACTAGCTAAACTAATTAACTAATTATTACAACACTTGAATTAACTAACTAGTATGCTAACTATTTAAATAATTACAGCACAAGTGTAAGTAAACTAAATAATTAAACTATGCAATTAACTACTCTGCCTCGAGAAACGAAGGATGTGCATGCGCACGCTCGGATATCACCCGAAAAGACCACCGTTTTGCTCCTGAATGCCTCTGTTTGCACAGTTCAACATTTCCAGAGCAAACTTTGCTCCATCTTACCAACACTCTGCTGAGATTTGCATCTGTGGCCAGCTAGTTGATGGTAAAGATTGTCGGCCACCTGCCGCCCATCAAAGGTGGTCTGCCGGCCACTTGCGGCCATGAAAAGTGGCCTGCCGGTCACTGATGCACATTTTTATCTTGCTGTAACAGAGGACAAATAGAGCACATACAAGGTATTTCAAAGGTTTGTTTGCACAACTCACCCCTTCTTTTCATGAGCAAATCCAAGGAGTGGTGAACTTAAGCCACAAGTCACCAACTCAAGCAATTTCATGGCATGATGGCTTGTGACTCAAGAGGTGCAAGCTCAATAAATGCAAAATAAGACAGAAACCTTCTCCCTTTCATGAAAGATCAAGGGACGAAGTTGACCTTGGAGATTTGGATCATTTCATCACTAGCAAGTATGAAATGGTCCAAGCTCCATGTGCTCAATTAACGTCCGATTGAACACACCAAGTTATTATCTTGCTCACTTTTAGTCCCACGTTTTAGCTACTGATTTTAACTTACCAACCATTCTTTAATCCAATTAAGTCAATTGGGTGAATTAAAGGCCTCAAATGGAAAGTGGGCTCAAAACACAAGTTGCTTTGGGTATGAAAGAAGCATCATACCATTGGTAATGAACCCCCTAAGGGATTAAACCATTAAGTATGAAACCTCAATATCACAGTTAGGCAAGCAAGTTACTTGAAACCACTTTCAAAGAAAAATTAAAAGTCATGAAAGGAGGAAGGTTGCAGAGACTATGCTTGTTGAAATTAAATGTGAAAAGCACTAAAACAATGCAATCAACTCAACCAAGTGGTGTCCAAAGGCCTAAAACACCAAGGTTATGAAGACTATTACACTAGAGACATGCAAAACAAGACTCAAATAACTTAAACAACCTAAAATAGAGTTAAAACAGTCCAAATCAGAGGTAAAACATGCTAGAATTAAGCTAAAACAAGCTAGAAAAATAAGCTAACGCATGGAGCTAATTAGGCTAGCAAACAAGACATAAGGAGGGGAGGCTAACCCCTCCAAATTTGGATTTCAAAACATGATTTTCACCACTGAAAAAGCTCTGAAAATCAGTGTTTAAAAGCTTGGAAAAAGATAGTTTGAAAGTGGGAAACACAAGTGGAAATGCCTTACAAACAAGGTACAAAGAAGGGTGAACCACCCCCTACCTTAAATGGCTTACAATCACAAATTTTAGCCCACAAAAATAGAGTTTTTATAGCCCAAAAATAACCCAAAAATAACGGAAAAAAGATAGAAAAACAAGTATGCAAAGTAAGCTAATAAAACAAATATTATACCTCTTGAAGAGAAGAATAATTCCAAGCTACAAAACCAAGCAAGCACACCGTCTAGAGCTCAAACCAAGCTCAAGAACACCTCAGCTCAAAGATGGTGAAATTTGGTTAAGGGTGTATAGGCAAAGGTTAAGGAATTGGAGACTGAAGTGTAGAGAAATGCTAGGGAGAGAGAGAATTGTAGAGAGAGGAAAATTTTTGAGTTCTAAATTTTCTAACCTTGCTATAAGAGAGAGGGAGTCTCTATATATAGAAAACGTGAAATTCCCTCAAGGCGATCCAGCCCTACGCGTGTGGACAGATGCATGCATCTGTGCAAACAGTTGGCACAACTGGCATAAAATATATGCAAAACACACTGGTAGCCCACCGGCCATCATTGGTGGCCAGCAAACCAAAAGTGATGCTCGACAGCCTTTAGGGATGGCCGGCAAGCCACCAGAGATTGCAGGCTGGAAGACCAAGGCATGGTCCAAAAATGAGACAAAAATGGTGCACGGTTTGATAGGCTCAAAGTTGTGGCATTCCGCTGGGGACTTCGAGCACTTGGCAAACAAACAGACTCATCATCGGGTGTGCCTGCAAGGACATCCAAGTTATAAGGGCCGTCAAAAATGGGGTGTCTACAGGGAGTAGCCCTGTAATGCCCCCAAAATATAATATAATGAACCTAATTCTTAAACGGAAGACCAATAGAAACAAAATGTTTTCCTTCATCAGAGTTCATATTACAAAAGATAATACATGCAATAGATATTCATAAATGTTCATCCTGAAACTATAGCATGTAACATTGGTTAATAATCAACAAAATAGATGCCCTACGGGCTTACATCTTTCCAAGACAATGCTTGGTTACAGAAAAGAAAGAGTCTAACTCAATACATCTTAAGCCCTTGTCTTTAAAAAAAATATAATCAAAAGTAAGGAAGATATTGCTCCCAATAGTCCCTCCAAGCTATTGCCTTGGCGGAGGCATGTCACCAACACCTGAAAATGTTTTACCCAAATAAGGTGAGCCACAACCCAGTAAGAATCATCTAACACAATATATGAGATTTAGCAAAGGTATAAGTATAATATGTATACACAATGTTTGTGATAAAACGTCCACAAATTCTCATAAGATACCAAAAAAAAAAAAAAAGAATTTCATTATCTTTCAATAACCAAACGAGACTACAACTTAAAGGTTCAACAATCACAACGTAAACACACAAGCACTTCAATTTGTCATTTTACGGAAATTTCGTCCGCGGGATTGGCACCCATGTATAAATTTTGGGAGTTTCACCCAGGACACTCCGGCCAACTTAATTATAGTGGAGTCCATCCCCTTTCTCCTCCCAAACAATCATACATATACAATGCATTTAAAGATATAATCACACATGGAGTACATCCTTTTTTTTCTCGCAAAAATCATACATATACAATGTATATACCACCTGATCATATTCAATGATAATCAACAATAGATTTGTTTTAATTCACCTAATCCTCGTGCAATTTCTACAATAATCATAGCTATCCACCACCGATAGCCCAATACAGTTATTTCTAAACAGATATTAAATCTCAAGACAGATAGTTCATTCAAAATTTCCAAGGGTGAGAGATAATACATAACCAATCCTACAATTCATATCAATAATCCTCCAATTTCACATTTTCAATGACAATTTCAATTATTTATACAAAATAACAATTTGATACAATTAGAGCAAAATTCCCATTTTTCCAAACATTAATCAAGTACCAAAATCAACCATTTTGACACAACAAGACTTCATATTCAAACCGCATACCCATTTATTTCATATTTACCAAAAACCCCTCTTTTCAACATACACTCCAAACCCTAGGTTTGTCCCAAATTATCCCAAATCCCACCATTGCTACACAATAACAAATAACTACGCTAAAAGCCATATACGAGTGTAGAAAAATCCCTACCTCAAGTTAGAAGACCAAGCAAAGAAAAGGTAAAGATGTCAAAGCCTACTTTTATTCGGATCAAAACGGAGCTCTCAAGATGCTCTACCATTTTTCCAAAGACACTAGGGTGGAGAGATCAGTAGATCTAGGAGAAAATGTAGAGAGGGAGAGAGAGTATTTTAGAGAGAAAGGGTCGAGATTTAGGTTTTTAGAAAGTTGTAGAGAGAGAGAAGGATGAAAAGGTGATGAAAAAGATCATCTCATAGACTGTTATACATGCAGTCCGCTCGAGCAGGGAAAGTAACGCTTGAGCGCCAAATGCATACTTCCAGAAGTTTTCCAGACGAAAGACCCCGCTCGAGCACGAGCGTCCACCCGCTCTAGCATAGGAAATGCCACTTGAGCGTAGAACACACTCTTCCAGTATTTATAGGTCAGCAAAAATACTGAGAGTTGGCAAAACTCACTTAAGCGCAAGAATGACTGCTCGAGTAGAGAAGCAAAATTTGTGATGCCCACTCAAGCGGAACAGCCAAAGTGGCAACAAAGGTTTGGAAAAACAAGCAACCAACCTGTTTCAAATGCACAACCACAACCCGATAACCAAAATAAGGGGAAGACAAGGAAAACAAGATATGAATAACTATTCTAAACCATACTTACCCGAGTTCGGAATACAATAAGTGACGGGTCAAAATCAGAATTGCTATAACTTCCCTCCTAAGGAATTTCATCACCGAAATTACAAATCAAGTTCAAAATCAAAATTAGACCATTCACAACAACGTTATTTTCATAAGTTCAATACCAAGACCCATTATCTGGTCATCCATTCTTATTGATTCGATGCACAAGTCCCGTATTAAAATGAAATTTATAATTTTCCAAAACATTTACAATGTTGAATCAAAATCCGAGTTTTCAAAATTTTCACAACATATACAATGCTTCCAAAAGTGATACAACACCCACAATATTCCACATTCTCAAAGCATATACAATACTTATATTAAGTCCATGTTCCCAAGACGTCCATAACATGTACAATGCCTTTACATTCCATTAACATAGTCAGAATCTCAATATACATTCAAATATCAACAAATAAGTCTGAATATTTCTCATGGACTTCCAATTCACCCTCCCAAGTTACTTCCTCAACCCCATGATGTTTCCATAATACCTTTACTAAGGAAATTGTCTTTCCACGCAAGACTTGGTCCCGTCTATCCAAGACTCTCACCGGTTTCTCCTTACACAAGGCATCCTCATCTACCTCCAAGTTGGCCCAATCCAACACGTGCAATGGGTCCGACTCATACTTCTAAAGCATACTAATATGGAATACGTGATGAACCCTGGAAAGATGTGGCAGTAACGCCAAACGGTAAGAAACCTCCCTAATCCGCTCAAAGATCTCAAAAGGGCCAATAAATCGAGGGGACAATTTCCCACTCTTCCTGTCTAGGTGGTATTTTCAGAAAGATATGATCTCCCACCTCAAAAGACAAGGGTCTCTTCCTATGGTCGGCATAACTCTTCTGGCGACTCTGAGCCGTAACTAATCTCTTATGAATAAGTGCCACCTTCTCTGTCATTTCCCGAACTAACTCTGGGCTCAACAAAGGTGCATCACCCACCTCGGCTCAACACACAGAGATCTACATGGCCGCAGTTATTATAGGCAAACTCCACTAAGGGCAAATGTCTCTCCTACGACCCCTTAAAATCAAGGACACAACCTCGAAGCATATCCTCAAGGATCTGAATAGTATGCTCAGACTGCCCGTCAGTCTGAGGATGATACGTAGTACTAAAGGTCAATCTAGTGCCCAAGGCACCCTGCAAACTCTACCACAATCAAGCTGTAAAATGTGAATCTCTATCCGAGTAACCTCGCTATGTCCCTAATGTAAGGGTCAGCAAGATAGTCTACTGAGTCACTTACGCGCATAGGAATAAAATGCGATGACTTAGTCAGCCGGTCAACTACCACCCAAATGGCATCACTACCCTGCTGAGTTCTCAGAAGACCCACAACAAAATCCAACGTGACATGCTCCCACTTCTACTCGGCTATAGGAAAGGGTTGCAACAAACCCACTGGCCTCTGATGCTCTGCCTTCACTTGTTGGCAAGTAAGGCATTTCGATACGAATACAACCACATCCTTCTTTATACCCCTCTACCAAAATTGGCGACTAAGGTCGTGATACATCTTTGTGCCTTCCGGATGCACCGCGAGGCATGAATGGTGAAACTCTCGGAGTACTTCCTCTTGGCAAGACTCCGGCACGAACAAGCGGTCACGGTATCTCACACTTTGGTCAGGATACACAGTCAAGCCTTTTTCTACTTTCCCACTGGAAATCTTCTCTCGAAGGGATTCCACCTCAAGGTTACCCCTTTGCGCCTCTAACACTCGATTCACTAGTATATGCTGGGCAACTACTGAAAATAAGGCTGCAAACTCAACAGACTCGCCCAGATACAAGTCAAACTCACCAAGAGTATCCAACATCTCCCATTCCTGGATGACGATTCAAGCCACACTGCCAATAGACTTCCTACTCAAAGCATCGGCCACTACATTGGCCTTACCAGGATGATAATGTAACTTGAAATCATAATCCTCTATGAACTTCATCCACCTCCTCTACCTCAAATTTAAATCTTTCTGAGTAAACAGATACTTCAGACTCTTGTGATCAGAAAACGCCTCAAATTTCTCCTCATACAAATAGTGCCTCCAAATCTTCAGGGCAAAAATCACTGTTGCTAGCTCTAGGTCATGAGTAGGATAGTTTCTCTTGTGGGTTTTCAACTGTCGCGAGCCATAGGATACTGTAGACGTCCCCGAACATCCCGGGAGGGAATCCCGTTTTGTTCATTGGGGCTTACTACAGTTCGGACTCAATGTCAGGGTCCTGTATCTAATCTCGTAGAGTGCAATGCAAGACCGATGAATCATCAAACAGTCCAAATCCGACAAATCGTTTTGAAAAACTAATTTTTAGAAAGAAGTGCCAAACATGGACTGCTTTGCTAGATACAAAGTCGCCACCTAAATATTTTATTTTGGGGAGTTTAGGAAACCCTGACTCGTGCCTAAGGCCACGTGTCCGTCATCACCAAAGTTGCCTCGGCTCGGGAACTTAGGTACGATTGGGGAAGGTCACTTTGTGAGCACCCCCGCTCGCCCGATCAAAGATCAGCCTCTACTAACCACGATATCGAGTTTTTGAAAACACATGCGCTCTTATTCCGGTTATTTACCCTAGAATTACTATGTGATGTGCACAGTAAACACAAGTATAGACTAGATTGCCTAAGTTGGAACAAAGCATCGCATATCTATTTGTTTTTGAAAATGGATTGAAGTTTGCTACTCGCAAGTAGGCTAAAACACGAGTTTCAACGAATTATTCCAACTCAAGCAACCCAACCTTCACCCACAGGCATTCAGGTAGTTATATCACATAAGCACATAGGCTCATGGTAAGCATGCTATCATGGCAGTCACTCACACACATGCAAGGATGCTAAAGCATAAATACTTATCGAGTACTTCACCCCAAAGAAAGAGATAATTAGAAATCATGCATGAATCCTAACTATGCTAAAATGCCTAATGCAACACATGTAAAAATGTAACTAAGATAGGCTCAGCTATTCTAAAATGGCATATGAAATGCAACAACTGATACACGTATTCAACTCGGAATTGAAATACAATGCAATTAGCATGATGCGCCGAGCCCGGTGCATGCAAGTAAATGAATGGATGCAAACATACGAGTATATAGATGCTAATTAAAACATGCCCTAAAACTAACCATCATAAGCTCGTAAATAAAAGGGAGAAAGACGTGGGATTGGAAGACATACATCACACACACGCACACTTATTACAACATTGCCCTCCTTGGAGGGTCCGAATAAATAATACACAACCGAATGAATAATGAATTATAGCTAATTATTACACAACTCTAATTAATTAACAAATTAACTAAAATAAATAAGTTAGCATGCAAAACATATGAAAAATGGACTGCCTCAGCTCGGTCTTGAATGATAGGGATGCATGCATGCTCGAGTCGCCTTGCCGGAAAATCCATAGCAATGCCCCGATTTTGCTTCTGTTTCCAACTGGTCCCAGAACACTGTACAAAACTTCAGAAGGCTGAAACTCCACCATGTTGTAGGGATACAACCGACTGATTTTTGCTACTGGTTTCCGGTTTGCTACAACAGAGAGCAAGAAAGGGGCATGGCAAAGTATTTCCAACATCTGTATGCACGACCACTCTCCCCGTCATTGCATAAGCTCTAGGGAGTCTAGTCGTCGATCCTCGTACCACCAATCACGCATCACGATGCATGATGGCCGAGGAGTCGAATTACATGACTCAATGTGAAATGAATGCACACATAAACACAACAATGCCTAAACTCCATCATGGGTAATCTGGAGTGTCGGCGACCGAGAATCGAAGCACGTTTCGTCACTTTGAGTAAGAAACGTCCCTCGTTTCCCATGTTTGGACTAAACCCTACTCCAAACTGTAGACACCCCATTTTTAACTGACCTTAAGACTCAGACTTCTTTGACTGAGCGCTCGGTGATGGTGCATGTTGTGCTCGTTCTGAGATTTCAGAGTTTCGGCTGAGAGCCTTACCCCCGAACCTCGGGACCCTTTTGTGCTTTGCCTCAGTTTGCAAGCCAAGTCTTATTTTCTCTTCCCGATGGGAGGGAGAGGTCTCGTAGACCACTGTTCCGGTTTGGAGACCAGTTTTCGATTTTCGGAGCCGTCGGCCGTGCGCCTCAGTTCAGGACCGCTTAACTTTCTCCGTTTGCTCTGGTTTTTGGCACACACCTTGTTTCCTCTCTCTAGAGGGACACTGTGGCTCAGGAGACCACCTTTGTGGTCACACGGCACTTTCGATGCTTAACAGTCAGTTTTCGGGGCACCCAGCTGCGTGTTTTGGCCCCCGAACCCTCGTTTTGCATCCGTCTTGGTTCATTTGTGGCATGGACCCTAGTTTCATTGTTTGGGAGGTGGTACAAGGGTGGGTGACCACCTTTTCTCCTTGGAGACCACTTTTTTCCCCGCTTGTCAGTTTTCTGGTTTTCTTGTCGGAAAGCTGGTTTTCTTGGTTTTTGAGCCACATTTTCTGGTCTCCCATACCACCACTGAGTTGCATTCACCTGGGAGACCACCAATATGGGGCGACCGACCACCTTTCGAGCTTGACCCTTCTGAACCTGGTCGGCCGACCACCTGAACTGGTCGGCCAGCTACCTGCAGCTTTGTCTCACTGAGTGTGTTCCAGCTGTGCCAGCTAGGAGGCATTTGCTGCATCCTCCATACACGTGTATGGAGGATGTTTAATCTTGGATTTAAGCTTCCAAGAGAAGCTTTGGACCCTTGGCTCTATAAAGGAAGGCCTCTCCTTCCTTGGCAAGGGTTCAAAACTTGGTGAGAGCATACACCATATATCTCTCTTTGTCTCTCCCTTTAAGCTTCAAAGAGTGAAGTTCTTGCCCTCCTTTTGCACACCACCTCACAACCTAACCTCTCCATCATCCATCTATGCACCTTGGAGCTTATTTTCAGAGGCTAAGGAGTTACTGTTTTGGTCCAGAAGTTGCTGGAGTTATTGGCTACAAGGGTAACACTCTTATTCTCTTTTTGGTCCTTATTTTGCTTCATATCTTAGCTATATTTGCAAGCATATTTGGGCTTTGTCATAAACTGAAAAAAGTCTTGTTTTGAGCTTCTAAAAATTTTTGTTTGAGGCCATTTTTCTATTGGGGGTCATCTACCCCCTTGCATGCTTCATTTCCTCTTGTTTTGAGCTATGCATTAGAGCATTTGTCTTTGCCTTGGTCTGGCCTTTTAGCCACTGAAATACAGTAGATTTTTAGTGGCTAACATGTGTTTTTAAGCCAAAAAATTAGAGAGGGGTGACCCTCTCACCCCTTGTTTTGTTTACTAGCTTTGTTGGCCTTACAAAGGAGCCCCTATTTGCATGTTTCAAAGCCATATTTTAGGCTACTTTTTGTGAGTTTTGTGACCTGCATAGGCTCTTTCCAAAGCCCTTTTTGCCATGTTGAATGTCTATTATGCATGTGCAGAGTAATCCTCTTCAAGGCCTTCCAAAGGGGACTTTACTTGCATGCTTCCTAGACTCATTTCATGCCCTTTTTAGTGAGTTTTAGGGCCCTCATAACCTCTTTCTAGAGGTAGTTTTTCCATTTTGTCTGTCCATCATACATGTGTAGAACAACCCTCTCATTGGCCTTTCAAAGGAACACTTCATTCTAACATGTGTTGACTGAGTTTCAGTGGATTTTTGGTCATATTTTGGCATGCCATGTTTCTATTTTTGGTTGGTTTTCTGGCCCCTCATGTGCTTCATATACATGTAGTGTAAACCATGCTTACTAGCCTATGTTGCATGTTGTTTTGGCCCTTCATGTTAGCACTTTTTGGCCATGCCTTAAACTGATTTTGTGCATGTTTTGGATTGCCTTAACTCTATTTTTGGGCCTCATGGTCGAATGATGCTTGTTTTTCATGCTTGTAGTTCAATATCCATGCCTAGCTTTGAGATTTGAGGTCTATTGCATGCATGTACTGAGGTGTTTTCATGCTTTGGGGTCATTATACATCATATTTCAGAGCTTATATGCATGCCATATTCCCATGATTTACACTCTTTAAGTGCATTAGAGAGTCGGGCTTGTATGTCTCATTTACTGACCATTGCATGGGCTTCATTTGAATGCATTCCGAGCCATCTTTTTAGGCCATTTTCCCATTGTCTTGGACCTGTCTAGGGTCTATTTGGGGTTGGTTTTGCCATATGTGCATTGCTTTGTGTACCTGTAGTGTAATCCACTTCACTAGTTTCGGTATCCAGGTCATCTAGCATGCATCGTGTGAAGTGTTTGCATGATTCGGGACCATTGTGTATCATATTTCAGAGCTGGATCATGTGCCATTCTATGCCATATTTCATCCTTTGCCATGCTTTGTTAGAGTTGCATGTTGTGCCTTAGGATCAGTCCTTTGCATCCGTGCATGTTTGTATGTATTTCGGTTGTCTCATTTTCATCATAATGGCCACTGATTTGGGTGTGGCTGAGGTCCACTCATGTTGGTTTAAGTCCATCTTGCATTGTGTATGCCATTTAATTCACGCTGTTGCATGATTTGAGCATTGCATTGTGTATGCCTTATTCGTTTCATTATGTTTGTTAGTCTTCATATGCATTGCGTATGCCATATAGAATCATCATGCATTGTGTATGCCATTTAGTTCACGTTGTTGCATGATTTGATCATTGCATTGTGTATTCGTTTCATTGTGTTTGTTAGTTTTCATATGCATTGCGTATGCCATATGGAATCATCTTGCATTGAGTATGCCATTGATTATTTCATAGCATTGTGTATGCTAGTAGCATGTTTGCATGTCATCCTTTGTATGTTTGCGTCATTCAGTGGCATTTGCATCTAGGTTGCATGTTAGAGTTGCATTCATGCATGTCATGCATATTACATTGTGTTTGGAGTAGGGTTTAGTCCAAACACGGGAAATGAGGGACGTTTCGTACTCCAAGTGACGAATCGTGCCTCGATTCTTGGTCGCCGACACTCTTGACTATCCATGATAGAGTCGTTGGTTTTAGTTGCTTATATGTGCATTCATGTCCCATTGAGTCGTGTAATTCGACTCATCAGCCATTATGCATCGAAATGCGTGATTGTTGGCACGAGGATTGAGGACTACACTCCCTAGAGCTTGTGCAATGATAGGAAGAGTGGTCATGCACACATTTGTTGAAAATACATTGCCTTTTCCCTCTCTTGCCTTTGTTGCAGAAAAACCAGAAACCAGAGGTGGAAACTGGTCGGTCGACCAGATCTTCTAGCAGGCCGACCACCCACTTTGGTCTCCATCACAAAGAGTGGTCAGCAGGTGGTCTCCCATGCTAACAACAGGTCGGTGGCCTTCCCAAGGTGGAGTTTCAGCCTTTTGGAGCTTTGTGCAAGTTTCTGAGATCAATTGCAAACAAGGGTTTGGCGAGGCATCACGATGGAATTTACTGACAAGGCGACTCGTGCATGCATACATCTTTCATCATTCGAAACAAAGCTGAGGCGGTCCATTTAGCTTGCATGCTAATTTATTTGCTTTTCTAGTTAATTTGTTGATTAATTAGGATTTTGTAATATTTAATTAGCTAGAGTAATTAATTATTTATTCGGACTATATAATTTCTTCGGACCCTCCGAGCGAGGGCACAATTGTAATAAGTGTGCGTGTGTGTGATGTATGTCTTCCAACCCCACGTCTTTCTCTCTTTTATTTACCAGCTTATGATGGTTAGATTAGGGCATGTTTCAATTAGCATACTTATGCTTGCATGTTTGCATCATTCATCTGTATTCCATCCACCGGGCTCGACGCATCATACTAACTGCATTGTATTTCAATTCCGAGTTGAATACGTGTGTCAGTTGTTGCATTTCATATGCCATTTTAGAATAGTCGAGCCTATCTTAGTCGCATTTTTGCATGTGTTGCATTAGCCATCTTAACATGAACTAGGATCATGCATTGATTACTAGCTAGTTTCTGTTTTGGCTTGGAGTACTCGGTAAGTATTTATGCTTTAGCATCCTTGCATGTGTGTAAGTGACTGCCATGATAGCATGCTTACCATGAGGCTATGTGCTTATGTGATATACCTGCCTGAATGCCTGTGGGTGAATGTTGAATTATCTAAATTGGAATAATGCGTTGACTGTGAGTTTTAAGCCCACTTGAGAGTGGCAAATCATCTGTTTTCTAAACCCACCTGAGGGTGGCAAATTCGCGTCTTAGCCTATTTGCGGGTAGCACCATCAAACCATTTTCAAAATAAACAAAACATGAGATGTGTTGTTCCAATTTAGGCGATCCAGTCTATACTTGTATGTTGTGCAGATCACGTAGTAATCTAGGCTAATAACCGGAATAAGAATGCATAATGTTTAAAACTCGATATCATGGTTAGTAGAGGCCGATCTTTGATCGGTGGTGAGCGGGGTGCTCACGAAGTGACCTTCCCCAATCGTACCCAAGTTCCCAGCCGAGGCAACTTTGTGATGACGGGCACTGCCTTCGCGCACGAGTCAGGGTTTCCTAAATTTCTCCAAAATAAAATATTTAGGTGGCGACTCTGTATTTGGCAAAGCAGTCCATTTTGGCACTTCTTTAAAAAAAAATCTGTTTTCAAAAACATTTGTCGGATTTGGACTCTTTGATGATTCATCGTCTTGGATTCACTCTGCGAGATTAGATACAGGACTGTGACTTTTGAGTCTGAACTGTAATGAGGCCCAAACGAACAAAACGGGATTTCCCTTCCAGGACGTTCGGGGACGTCTACAGTTTCTGGCGACTCTCGTCTGGTGAGTTAGAGAAACTTGACTCGAACTCATGATATCTTGTTTTGATTACACTTATGTGTTTCTTTGCATTGCATTTGCATTGGTGCGCCTAGACACCGTGTTTGCCGTATGCTATTCCTGAACGGTTTGCCGAAGGCTGGTTCAGAAAGTGTGCCATAAGGCTGACCGGTTGCGGCTCTGCCACGACGGGAAACACAAAACCCCTTTTTACCGGGCACCCTTTGACCATTCGACCTAGTCGCATATTCGCGAATCCATAGTAACCATTCCAAAAGCCTAGGCACAGTTGCCTTACCGATTAGAGGTTGTTTGAAACGGACTCTTGCTTGCGTAGTTGAAACCCTAAGCTCCTGACAATAATAGATAGGGATAACCCTACACCAACATAGGGGTGCTTTGGCTTCTCACTTGCTTGGCCTTATGTGCTTTTAGGGAGTGTGTCCCTACAGGAATGCAATGTAACAGTTTGCCAAGTCTGGGTATTCAGGCCTGCGGACACAGCATTTGGAATCAGTCTTTACCTGAGGGTATCAGTTTACAGGGCGGACTTTTGTGGCAGAATTTGGCTAGAGAGCTTAGTATGGTCATTCAGCCTACGCTCATATCTGTTTGGCAAACATTGAGCTGATGATGCTGCTGTTTTTTCCTTTTTTAGGTAGTCCTGGAATTCATAGCCTCAAAAGGTTCCAATACCCCCGAGGTACATTGACTAGTGCTGATAGACTTTGTCCAGTCAGAGACTCAGTTCAGAGCAGCCAGTGTTTTCCTTCGCTGAGGCAAGGCAGAGAAGGGCCAGTCAAGGCTCACCGGTTCATCTGATCCGTCAGTCACCAGTCACATCATCAGCAGACCATGATGGCACAGGGTTCGGAAGAATTTATGGCCGTGATAGCAGCGTCAAATCAGGGAACTACCATGCAGGCTGAGACCAGTATTGAAACGCAGCGCCCATCTGGGACACCTGCCTCACATCCAGCTTTGGGACCCTAGCCGAACTTTGACCCATTTCCGCCAGCTGAAGATTTACATGGTCTAGATCCTCGAGAAGGGTTGGCTCAAGCCCGAGTTTTTAGACCCCTGGTGCAACCTAATGAGAGGCATTATCCCCTTGATACTAGTGACCTCGATCCGACCGCGGTGAAAATCGCAAACCTTGAAAAGCATTTCAAAAAGGCACAGGGCCTTAACTCCATTCCCAACATTAAGGATGGGTACACCGAGACTGCTGTATGGCTCCCAGACAGATTCAAAATGCCACATATTGACCGTTTCGACGGGTCTGGAGATCCTATGGTACATATCCGGCTTTTCTTGGATATCCTGAAGCCGATGGGTCTGACTAAGCCACAGAAACTCTCTCTGTATGGAAGAACCCTATCGGGTGTAGCAGCCGCTTGGTACGCCAAGTTGAAGAATACAGTGAAGCAAAACTGGGAAGAATTGGCTGAGGCCTTTGTTGATCAGTATTCTTATAATACCCAAGTTGAAATGACCATCCAAGAGCTTGAAGCAACCCGCCAGAACCCAACAGAGCCTTTTGTGGAATTTGTTGCGAGGTGGAGAGCAAAGGTAGCACAGATGATAGATCGCCGCCATTCTGAGAGGGATCAAGTGCAGATAATGGTGCGAAACCTCGAGCATGATATGTTGCAAAAGTTGATAGTCGCTCCGCTATTCACTTTCAAAAGTTTGCTTGAACTGGGGGTTCAGATCTAGAATGCGTTCAACAGCGGGATCATTCCCAGAACAAGTGAACTGACAAGGAGGGTGATTTCAGGGAGTACCAAGCCAATCCTTTTGCCAAACCAAGCCTACAAACCGCCGGCCCAGCCCGAGCTCAGGGCAGAAATTTCACCCCTTTCTATATGAGCCTGACTAGCGCACTAAAAATCTTGATGGAAACAGGGTATCTCAAACCCCTCGATCCTCAACCTCTACCTGACCCACTCCCAGCCAGACATAACCCCTCCAAGTACTGTGTGTACCATCAGCAGTGCGGTCATGGCACCGATCGTTGCTACCGCCTGCATCATGAGGTCCAAAATCTCATCGACAACCGGACGATAGCTCCACCTTCAGACCCCAATCACCAAACATCTCCTGTCTACCTCAATCTCATCCATATACTACCATCCACCTTCGACCCCAGCATATACATCACCTCGGCCCATCTACCTATGCCTGAGGTGTTCATTCCAGAAAGCATGGACTTATGCATGATGGATCCACCTGGACCCCAATCATCTCAAACCCATGAGCCCACTACTTCTAAGCTGAAGAGAATGGTCGAAGATCTTCAGAGAACTGTGACAAATTTGGCCTCCGAGACATTGACTCCCTCATCGACCACATCACATACTGGGAATTTCATGACAAAAGGCTCCCCAATCTTGGGACGGGCTGCATTTGAAGAAGGTCGATCCCTTGGCAAAGTGGGGGCGAGTGGTAAGAATAGGGTAGGGACAGGAATTGGTCCCCATGAACACCTTCAATGGGCTATTGAGGCTTTGAAGGCCGAAGGACTAAACAAACAGCAAGTGCTTGTGTGGTTGCAAAAACTATGGATGATACTTTTTCCACTCAAGTTGGGGGTAGTCTGAATGAAGGGGCAAGCCGAGACAAGAGATGTTGTACCAGAAACACCCCTTTCAGCTCCAATCCTACACTCGGAAGAGATCATCAAAAGTCAGCACCTACCGACCCTTTCGCTAGTATATCCAACACAACCAGCTCACAACCTGCCAAATACCCACTTCGGGGCCAGAGGGTGTTCACCCCATTAGACATGTCTCTATCAACGGCCCTGGGGGTCCTAATCGAAAAGGGGCATCTGAAGTCCCTGGAGCTGCGGCCATTACTGAATAAACTTCCTCTCTCGCACAACCCGACAAAGTACTGTGTCTTTCATCAATAAGCTGGCCACGACACTGACATGTGTCTTCGTCTTCACAATGAAATACAAGATCTGATTGATAAAAAGGTCATATTCACGTCAGGTCCAGCAAAGTCTATCGGTACTGGATCGGTGAACTTGGAGGATAATGTGACCATATGATCGGGAGATGAACCGCCTGCGGATGGTGCTCAGTTTACTCCAGATATGGTGGATGGCATGCACTGTTTTGAGCACATTTGCGAATGTTGTTAATTTGTACTTTCTGACTTGGGTATTGGGTTAGTCTTGTTGTTTTGTACAGAGTCAGTCTTTTCTTACTGAGTTAGTTGGGTCTGTCTTGTTGTACTGAGTCTGTCCTATTTTGTTGGAGTCGGGTGATTTCAGGGGTGTTACCTCGGACATCACTTGCTTGTTTTGTGTTTGTCTTTTCGTTTTATTTTGAGTCTGTTTCTGCCTTGGAGCCAGTAATGCCAACAGATTTGAATGAACAGCAGTGATTTTCACATTCTTGTATTTGCTTCTGCCTTGTGCCAGTTGTGCCAGAATTTCTGAAAGAAATGGCAGTGCTTTTCGCCTACTTTTCTGTGCCTCGAACTTATTGCATTGACCTAAGTTTTTAAAAACCTTTTGAACACTGTGATGAAAACGAAGAGGAAAGAATTCCTCGGGATTTGCAAAAATTTGATCAATTGAGAGAAAGAGAGGCATGCTAAGCCCTTAATGAATTAAATCATGTTTGTTAATGAGAGTACCGAGAAGGATCCTGGCTTGATCCAAATTGGTTCTACATTGTCTTCCACGTGAGCGATTAGTCGCTTTCTTAAAAGATTTCAAAAAATGTTTTGCGCAGTCCTACAAAGACTTGTGTGGAATCGCTCTTGAGATTGTGTAGCTTAAGATCGCTCTCAGCCTCGAGACTCGACCCCCCTTTGCTTTCAAACCTTGAACCTTAATTCAGAATGTTCGACGGTCAACCACAACGTAAGGCCTGTGGGGCCGGATCAGAAGTAGCCCTCGAACTAGGGGCAAGGAAGTCAGATCAAGAAGATCAGATATCGTCAAAAGAAGCTTGCAAAGCTAGATCAAAAGCACCCCTCAAACTAGGGGCAAAAGATGCCAGATGTGTTCGAAGAGCCGAAGATGGATCATTCCACAAATCAATGAAGATCAGCAAGAACGCCAAACCCCAGAAGGGAGGAAAGAATAAGACATTGCTGAAGGACAACCGAGTTCCTATCCACAACACTAGGGGCAAATTCAGCCCCCCATTGGATGGACTTCTGTATCTTCAGCGAACAGCAGTCATTCTCCTGGATTCAGATAACTTCAAGATCTCAAAATCATTTGATATGGACAAAGCTAAACTTTTAACCTTGAGAGGCTCGCTGGGCCGAAAACCCAGAAGGGTGACCCAGGCAAAAGTTAGAGCAAGAAAAGGAAGAGAAAGAACAAAGAACAAAAAATACAAAGAACAAAAAAAGAAATGAAGAAAAAGAAATGAAAAAATTCTGAAAAAGAATGAACAAAGAAAAGAAGAAATGAAAAGAATTGAAAAGCAAAGAAAAACAAAGCTCGCAAGGTTGAAAACCCAAAAGGGCGGCCTTGGCAAAAGTTAGAGCGCAAAAGGAGAGGTTAATACTCGAGTGTACCTTAACCCCGAACTACGCAAGGCTTGATTCCCATCTTTGGGATACGTAGGCAACTTCATTCTGAAGTCTAGCCGTAAAATACTTCAAATTTGATTGTGTCCATGTGATGGTTTTGGTCATCTTTGTCTTCTCTGTATCCGAGAGTTCGGTTGTGATCGTCACTCTGAAGACTGATTACGATGCACTGCGGTGCCATTCAAACAAGGGGCAACTTTCCGTTGCCATACAATATGCTGCGGTGCTATTCCGACTAGGGGCAACTTTCAGTTGCCATGCAGTGCCATTCAAACAAGGGGCAATTTTCCACTGTTTATGGGTCCGAGGCCGTGCATCTCAAGAGTAGGTTCCGTGTTCGTTGAGCAGTGGCCGTTTGCAGAAATAGTTTTTGAGAATTTTTACTGAGGTTGACTAATTCTCTCGAAAATTATTCTATTTTTCTAAAAGCTAGACCATTTCTTGGACCCGAAAAAGGAAAATTTTCAGTGCTCATAACCTGACTTGCATGATTTCGAATCAGAAAATCGAACAAGCATGTTAATCTAACTCTCATGTTGGTCAAAATTGTTTTAGTAGAAAACCAAAACAAAAAATGGTCAAAATGATGAATTACGGGCACAGTTGAGTTAGGCTTCCTGTCTTTCCCCCGTTGTCAACATACTTGCCAGAAAAGGGCACTCTACTTGCCGGAAAGGGCACTCTACTTGCCAGAAAGGGCACTCTACCTGCTAGAAAAGGGCACAACTAAAGCTAACAACAAAGGGCTGAAAGCTCTCTCATCCTCCAAGCAACGAGGTATCAGGCCATGTACAAAGCATGAATTGGAATGGATCAAGATTTTTCACTCCCTCATCTAGACAGATCTAACCACGTCCAAACTCCCCGGCAGAGCATCGACAGCCGATGTCAGCTGCAGATTTGCTACACGCTCAGTTGCAGCACAACCCCTCTATGGGAGGAACTCACTAGCTGCGCACAGAAAAAAGAAGAATCTAGCTGAGTGTTAGGGGCAAGAGTCCGTAACTTTTTGTTTATCCATCAACCACTCAGGGGAGGGATAAAAAAATGAGAGATTAAAGAATAGAGAGGTGTGCTGAGAGAAAAAGTAAGGAAAAGGGTTTTGTGAGAAAAACTGAGCCTGAGGGCCGAGTGATGTGAGAATCACAAATAAGAAATGGTGGGAAACAATACTTGGAGAAACTGACTCCTCGTGCACCGAGATGTCGCTTGCCTTTGTAACACAGCTGAGTGTTGTGTTTGTGCGTTTTTGTTTGTCTCGATTCTTGTTTTGAGTCGTTTGAGTGTCAACAGATGTTTAGGTCATTTTACCTTGTTTTTCCTTTGTTGAGTTGTGTTTAGGTTGTTCTACCTTTGTTTTCCATTGCTGAGTCGTTTTGGCTGTGGTTAGTTGTAGGCTCAATACTCGGTTGAGAACCCTTTTCTCATTTCATTTTCAAAAATCGTTTTGTGCTCAGAGTGCCGTGTCGTTCTCCACATTTGTGCAAAACATGATTGGTTCTTTCATAAAGCCATAGGGTTCAACCCAGGTCATGTTAGAATAGTAAAACAAGGACCAATCTGAAGCTATTTAGGGTCCGGACTGCAAAGCAAAAGAAAAGAGTGAAAATTTGGAGCATCTTAGCATGTTTCACCTTTAGAAAATTCCGAGATTGCATTCCATATGCACCTCCTTAGACCTTGTTAATGCTACCGAAGTATGAGTACGCCTCTACCTCAAGTGTAAGCCTACTTCAAGTCAAAATGGCCGTCTAAGCAGCACATGTGGTTTTCACATACAGATGTTATCTCTTGCCAACATAAACGGGGTGTACCCTTTTCGAGCTGAGTGTGTTGCAAAGCCCTCTGAGAGATAAATTGGAGGCACCAGAGTACATGTTTGATGCCCCTCTATTGCATAGAATGTGCACTTTCATATGCACTGTTGTTGCATGCATACCGCGCATCGTTATGATTCATGCATAGAATATGCTTGCTTGCGATTCCGCATAGAATATGCTTTGCTTGTCTCATACATAGAATATGCTTTCAATATTGCATAGAATGTGCTTCCATACTTGCATAGAAAATGCTCGTATCTGTTGCGTAGAAAATGCCCCCATACTTGCATAGAAGATGCATTTTATCACACTGTCTTGTGCATCTTGTGGTTGTATCTCACTCACACTATCTTATGCATTGCATATCACTCGCGCTGTTTAGCGTATCGCATTATTTAGTGCATTTCAAATCACTCGCACTGTTTAGCGTATCGCACTGTTTAGTGCATTTCAAATCACTCGCGCTGTTTAGCGTATCGCACTTAGCGTATCGCGCTGTTTAGTGCATTTCAAATCACTCGCACTTTATTGCGCATCGCATTGTCTTATGCACTCGCGCTTTCTTACGCATCACACTGTCTTGTGCCCTCACGCTTTCTTGTGCATCGCACTGTTTTGTGCAGTTTATCATTCGCGCTATTTTGCGCACCTCAATCGCACTGTTTTGTGCAGTTTACATTCGCACTATTTTGCGCATCGCACTGTCCTGTGCATTACATTCATTCGCGCTATTTTGCGCACCTCAATCGCACTGTCTTGTGCTTTGCATATCACATCGCGCTATTTTGTGCACCTTTCCACACTTGTTAGTGCGTTGTATTGCGCTATCATGCGCACCTTATCTGTATCGCACTGTTTTGTGCATTCACCATATTCGTACTATTTTGTACACCTTTAGCATTGCACTATTTTGTACATCTGTTTAGCACTGTTTTGTGTATTCACTCTGTATCGCATTGTCTTGTGCACATTTCTCTGGTCTAGGAGACCTTAAATCCTCTAAAGGTGCAATTCCTTTGGTGTTTGTCGTGCCCGAACGACTTCTAGTGGTTTGGTATAGCCACCTGCCTGTGTTTGCTGTGAGTTCCTAGGAGACCAACTGAGATGGTGGAAACTAGAGTTCGAATGGCTCTTGCCTAAACGCAAAAGTTCGGGATTTTCGAGACTAAAGTCTGGTTTAAATACCCAGAGGTATATCCTCGGCTTGAAATCTCTATGGCAACCCCATAGATTGAGATAGCATGTGTATGCGCCTCAATTCTGGATACTGAACCAACTTAGTCTGTCACCCTATTGAAGAATAGCGAAAGCTGCAACCACAGTAAGGGAGAAAAGTAGTACTTGTGGTTCAACCGAAAAAGAAGGGGAAGATTCCCACATCAACATGAGGTAAGACATTGCTGAGGTAGGTCATTGCCAATTACCCCTGTAAGGTACCTTCACTTCCTATCTATTGCATCACATTATGTTTATTGCATTGCATATAGCATCCATCGCATGCATCCTTTCCATGTTAAGCCTGGTCTGGCATGTACCCATACTTTTCACGTCAAAGCATAGTTATGTGATTATGTATACGTGCCTATTCCACTGAGGGAATTGTGGTTTGAGGGTGACGGCACCATTTCTGTGCTAGACGTGGTTTGTTTGTGTCCATGCCTTTTCTAGGCAAGGTATGGTTTGGCCGCGTGCCTTTTTCACTCCATTCATTGCATCCATTGCATTCTAGTATGTACATTGCATTGTATATAGCATATATTGCATGCATTACTGCATATCCGTTGGATCACCTCCATTCTGTCGCTCGCGCCTTTCCATATTAAGCTTGGTTTGGCATGTGCCCATACTTTTCACGTTGAAGCATGGTTATGAGATTTTGTGTACGCACCTATTCCACTGATGGAATTTTTGTTTGAGGGTGACGGCACCATTTCCGTGTTAGACGTGGTTTGTTTGTGTCCATGCCTTTCCTAGGCAAGGTACGGTTTGGCCGCACGCCTTATCCATTGCATTCATTGCATTGTAGTGTAGTGTGTTGTATCCAGCATTTAGGATCATGATCTTTCCTCAGTAGATCATTCCTCACTTATATCATGCCACCTAATTACTTGTATCTTGTGTTCCGTCTACACACACATAGTTCTGCAAGTGTACGAGCCTATTCCACTGATGGGATTGTGGTTTGAGGGTGTCAGCACCTTTTCTATGGTAGACGGATTTTGCATCTCCATCATCTTTATGATATTTGTGTGGTTTTATACTGCTTGTGGTTTGATCATCTCAAATGCATTGCATATCATTTGCATTGTTTCATTACATTGCATTGCATAAATTCTGAATTTTCAAACCGGCTTCGCGTAGCATATAACTCCAATATTCAAACCGGCTTCATGAAAGCGTATAAGTCCAATTATCAAACCAGCTTCGCGTAGCGTATAAGTCCAATTTTCAAATCGGCTCCGCATAGCGTATAAGTCCAATTATCAAAATCATCTTGCATATCATTTTGCATTTTGCCCCCTGCCTGTGGGCACTTCTTTGTTTATCACGCCTATTTGTCTAAGTCTTCGGCCCTGTCAAAAATGGGTCGTCTCTGGGCTTTGACATTCACTCCCGTCACTTATGACTTCCGAGTTCTATCAAAGAGGGGCAACTGTAAACACCCCATTTTTAACCGACCTTAAGACTCGGACGTCATCGACTGAGCGCTCGGTGATGGTGCATGTTGTGCTCGTTCTGAGGTTTCAGAGTTTCGGCTGAGAGCCTTACCCCTGAACCTCGGGACCCTTTTGTGCTTTGCCTCGGTTTGTGAACCAGGTCTTGTTTTCTCTTCCCGAAGGGAGGGAGAGGTCTCGTAGACCACTGTTCCCATTTGTAGACCAGTTTCTGATTTTCAGAGCCGTCGGCCGTGCACCTCGGTTCGAGACTGCTTAACTTTCTCCGTTTGCTCCGGTTTTTGGCACACACCTTATTTCCACTCTTTAGAGGGACACTGTGGCTCGGATTGTGGTCGTACGCCACTTTCGATGCTTAACAGTCAGTTTTCGGGGCACCCGGTTGCACGTTTTGGCCCCCGGACCCTCGTTTTGCATCCGTCTTTGTTCATTTTTGGCATGGACCCTAGTTTCATTGTTTGGGAAGTGGTACAAGGGTGGGAGACCACCTTTTCTCCTTGGAGACCACTTTTCTCTCTGCTTGTCGATTTTCTGGTTTTCTTGTCAGGAAGTTGGTTTTCTTGGTTTTTGAGCCACATTTGCTGGTCTCCCATACCACCACTGAGTTGCATTCACCTGGGAGACCACCAATATGGGCTGGCCGACCACCTTTCGAGCTTGACCCATTTGAACCTGGTTTGCCGACCAGGGCAAGGGGTCGGCTGACCACCTGAACTGGTCGGCCAACTACCTGCAGCTTTGTCTCACTGAGTGTGTTCCAGCTGTGCCAGCGGGGAGGCATTTGCTGCATCCTCCATACACGTGTATGGAGGATGTTTAATCTTGGTTTTAAGCTTCCAAGAGAAGCTTTGGACCCTTGGCTCTATAAAGGAAGGCCTCTCCTTCCTTGGCAAGGGTTCAGAACTTGGTGAGAGCATACACCATATACCTCTCTTTGTCTCTCCCTTTAAGCTTCAATGAGTGAAGTTCTTGCCCTCCTTTGCACACCACCTCAAAACCTAACCTCTCCATCATCCATCTAAGCACCTTGGATCTTATTTTCAGAGGCTAAGGAGTTGTTGTTTTGGTCCAAAAGTTGTTGGAGTTATTGGCTACAAGGGTAACACTCTTATTCACTTTTTGGTCCTTATTTTGCTTCATATCTTAGCTATATTTTGCAAGTATATTTAGGCTTTGTCATAAACTAAAAAAAGTCTTGTTTTGCGCTTCTAAACATGTTTGTTTGAGGCCATTTTTCAGTTGGAGATCATCTACCCCCTTGTATGCTTCATTTCCTCTTATTTTGAGCTATGCATTAGAGCATTTGTGTTCGCCTTGGTTTGGCCTTTTAGCCACTGAAATCCAACGGAATTTCAGTGGCTAACATGTGTTTTTGAGCCTGAAAATTAGAGAGGGGTGACCCTCTCACCCCTTGTTTTGTTTACTAGCTTTGTTGGCCTTACAAAGTAGCCCCTATTTGCATGTTTCAAAGCCATGTTTCAGGCCACTTTTTGTGAGTTTTGTGACCTGCATAGGCTCTGTCCAGAGCCCTTTTTGCCATGTTGAATGTCTATTATGCATGTGTAGAGTAATCCTCTTCAAGGCCTTCCAAAGGGGACTTTACTTGCATGCTTCCTAGACTCATTTCAGGCCCTTTTCAGTGAGTTTTAGGGACTTCATCACCCCTGTCCAAAGGTAGTTTTTCCATTTTGTCTGTCCATCATACATGTGCAGAACAACCCTCTCATTGGCCTTTCAAAGGAACACTTCATTCTAACATGTGTTGACTGAGTTTCAGTGGGTTTTTGGTCATATTTTGGAATGCCATGTTTCTGTTTTTGGCTGGTTTGCTGGACCCTCATGTGCTTCATATACATGTGGTGTAAACCATGCTTACTAGCCTATGTTGCATGTTGTTTTGGCCCTTCATGTTAGCACTTTTTGGCCATGCCTTAAACTGATTTTGTGCATGTTTTGGATTGCCTTAACTCTATTTTTGGGTCTCATGGTCGAATGATGCTTGTTTTGCATGCTTGTAGTTCAATATCCATGCCTAGCTTTGAGATTTGAGGTCTATTGCATGCATGTACTGAGGTGTTTTCATGCTTTAGAATCATTATACATCATATTTTAGAGCTTATATGCATGCCATATTCCCATGATTTCCACTCTTTAAGTGCATTAGAGAGTCGGGCTTGTATGCCTCATTTACCGACCATTGCATGGGCTTCATTTGAATGCATTCTAAGCCATCATTTTAGGCCATTTTCCCACTGTCTTGGACCTACCTAGGGTCTATTTGGGGTTGGTTTTTCCATATGTGCATTGCTTTGTGTACCTGTAGTGTAATCCACTTCACTAGTTTCGGTATCTGGGTCATCTAGCATGCATCGTGTGAAGTGTTTGCATGATTCAGGACCATTATGTATCATATTTCAAAGCTGGATCATGTGCCATTCTATGCCATATTTCATCCTTTGTCATGCTTTGTTAGAGTTGCATGTTGTGCCTTAGGATCGGTCCTTTGCATCCGTGCATGTTTGTATGTATTTCGGTTGTCTCATTTTTATCATAATGGCCACTGATTTGGGTGTGGCTGAGGTCCACTCATGTTGGTTTAAGTCCATCTTGCATTGTGTATGCCATTTAGTTCACATTGTTGCGTGATTTGATCATTGCATTGTGTATGCCTTGTTCGTTTCATCGTGTTTGTTAGTCTTCATATGCATTGCGCATGCCATATATAATCATCTTGCATTGTGTATGCCATTTAGTTCACGTTGTTGCATGATTTGATCATTGCATTATGTATGCCTTGTTCGTTTCATTGTGTTTGTTAGTCTTTATATGCATTACGTATGCCATATAGAATCATCTTGCATTGAGTATGCCGTTGATTATTTCATAGCATTGTATATGCTAGTAGCATGTTTGCATGTCATCCCTTGCATGTTTGCGTCATTCAGTGACATTTGCATCTAGGTTGCATGTTAGAGTTGCATTCATGCATGTCATGCATATTGCATTGTGTTTGGAGTAGGGTTTAGTCGAAACACAGGAAACGAGGGACGTTTCGTACTCCTAGTGACGAATCGTGCCTCAATTCTTGGTCGCTGACATTGTTGACTATCCATGATTGAGTCATTGGTTTTAGTTGCTTATATGTGCATTCATGTCCCATTGAGTCATGCAATTCGACTCCTCAACCATTATGCATCGAGATGCGTGATTGATGGCACAAGGATCGAGGACTACACTCCTCAGAGCTTGTGCAATGATAGGGATAGTGGTCATGCACACATTTGTTGAAAATACATTGCCTTTTCTCTCTCTTGCCTTTGTTGCAGAAAAACCAGAAACCAGAGGTGGAAACTGGTCGGCCGACTAGATTTTCTGGCAGGCCGACCACCCTTTTTGGTCTCGACCACAAAGAGTGGTCGACAGGTGGTCTCCCATGCTAACAACTGGTCGGTGGCCTTCCCAAGGTGGAGTTTCAGTATTCTGGAGCTTTTTGCAAGTTTCTGAGATCAATTGTAAACAAGGGTGAGGCGAGGCATCGCGATGAAATTTACCGACAAGGCGACTCGAGCATGCATACACCTTTCATCATTCGGAATAGAGCTGAGGCGGTCCATTTAACTTGCATGCTAATTTATTTGCTTTTCTAGTTAATTTGTTGATTAATTCGGGTTTTGTAATATTTAATTAGCTAGAGTAATTAATTATTTATTTGGACTGTATTATTTATCCGGACCCTCCGAGCGAGGGCACAATTATAATAAGTATGTGTGTGTGTGATGTATGTCTTCCAACCCCACGTCTTTCTCCCTTCTATTTACTAGCTTATGATGGTTAGATTAGGGCATGTTTCAATTAGCATACTTATGCTTGCATGTTTGCATCATTCATCTATATTGCATCCACCGGGCTTAGCGCATCATACTAACTGCATTGTATTTCAATTCCGAGTTGAATACATGTATCAGTTGTTGCATTTCATATGCCATTTTAGAATAACCGAGCCTATCTTAGTTGCATTTTTGCATGTGTTGCATTAACCATCTTAATATGAACTAGGATCATGCATTGATTACTAACTAGTTTCTGTTTTGGCTTGGAGGACTCGGTAAGTATTTATGCTTTAGCATCCTTGCATGTGTGTAAGTGACTGCCATGATAGCATGCTTACCATGAGGCTATGTGCTTATGTGATATACCTGCCTGAATGCCTGTGGGTGAAGGTTGGATTATCTAAATTGGAATAATGCATTGACTGTGAGTTTTAAGCCCACTTGAGAGTGGCAAATCATCTTGTTTTCTAAACCCACCTAAGGGTGGCAAATTCGCGTCTTAGCCTACTTACGGGTAGCACCATCAAACCATTTTCAAAATAAACAAACATGAGATGTGTTGTTCCAATTCAGGCGATCCAGTCTACACTTGTATGTAGTGCGCATCACGTAGTAAATCTAGGCTAATAACCGGAATAAGAATGCAAAATGTTTTCAAAACTCGATATCATGGTTAGTAGAGGCCGATCTTTGATCGGGCGAGCGGGGGTGCTCACGAAGTGACCTTCCCCAATCGTACCAAGTTCCTGAGCCGAGGCAACTTTTGTGATGACGGACACGTGGCCTTCGGCACGAATCAGGGTTTCCTAAATTCCCCCAAAATAAAATATTTAGGTGGCGACTCTGTATCTGGCAAAGTAGTCCATGTTTGGCACTTCATTCAAAAAAATCTGTTTTCAAAAATGATTTGTCGGATTTGGACTCTTTGTTGATTCATCGGTCTTGCATTGTACTCTGCTACATTAGATATAGGACCGTGACTTTTGAGTCCGAACTGTAGTGAGCCCAAACGAACAAAACGGGATTTCCATCTTGGGACGTTCGGGGATGTAAAACCCCTGTTCCTTAATGTCCTAATTGGTCCTTAATATGAATGTGATTATGTGTTTTGACATGATTGTGTGCACCATTATGTGAAAATATGTGGTTTTGAATTTCTATCTATTCACTGTAGAAATATCTGTTTGATTATTTGCTTTGGAAATTAAATTGAAGGCCTTATCAGCCACAGAACCCGAAATTGATTGCGCCATTGTGATTGGCTTAATATTTAGAGCCTACTGTGAAATTTAATTGAAAAATTGATTCGGGCCAGATTAAACTTGACTAGTGGGCTTATACATAAGGGCCATTACACTTCAATTCCTTCCCTTTTTAACACTTTGGCTGATATTGAACTCAAATAGAGGAAGGGAGGGTCGTCCTTAGAGAGAGAAGGAAGAGAGTTGTGTGGTTTTGGCTCGAGACTTGGGAATCTTGATGATTAAGTCCAAGAATTGACTAGAGTTGGAAGATTAAGGCTCCTAGGTGAGTAACCAACCAATGATTCATGGATTTTTGTTTGTAATTTATAAATTCAAGGTTGAATGATGCTAAGGAATATCAAAATGAGTTGGTCTTGAAGAATTGGGAGTCAATGTATGCATGCATGTAGCTTACCATGGATTGCATGTTTAAGCTTGAAATTGTATAAGCTAGCATGTATAATGTTGAATATGGAGGTTTGGGCGTTAATCTTTACATACATGTATAATTTTCACTGATTCCACAATAATAGGTGTCACTTGCATGTTTTGAAATGGGATTGAATTAAAAAAATCTGCATGCATGTTTGATTTTTGAAGAAATGAAGCCTATGTGAAGTTTGAAGCATATGGGTTTTTGCTCATGATAAAGAAATGAGAGTTGATTGAGAATTAGATGTTGATTTTGAATAAATTGATGTAATAACCTTACACTCTCATGCAATATAATGTGCTAATATGCTTTTGGGACCAAAATCATGAATTGAGACCTTTGAATATCGAATTTGAACTCCAAGAACAGTTCTGGAATTTCCAGAAAGTTTGATTATCACTCGAGCGGGAAAACCGCCCCTCGAGCGTAAATTTCATGCTCCCAGCACTTTTTGCAGACATGGTGTCCACTCGAGCGGGGGAGTTCACGCTCGAGCGTGGAGCCATGTAGAGAGGCCTTCCGCTCGAGCGCCTGAGTTTGCGATCGAGTGTAATTTTGAGGCATCCAGTACTTTTGCAGGCCTTAAGGGTCCGCTCGAGCGGGGACCTTGTTTTCTAAAATTTTGAAAATGCATTCTGTGTTCTATTTTCCGTTCCCTTTCACTTCTAAACACTCTTAGGCATACATTGAGCATTTTAATTGAATTAAAGAGATAAGAATGAAGCCTAAAGAGGAAAATTTGAATTTTGAACGGATTGAATTGTTAGTGACCATTTTATGTTCATGGCATGTGTAGGGGCGAGTTCCAGGGCAAACCAATCAACCGATCACTGTGAGTAATATCTTATTAAGATATTTGAAATATACTGTTGTCCAATTGTTTACTTATATGTAAGTTATGTAAGTTCATTAGTTTGAATGGTCGAAGGCCAATTGACATGAATGATTGGGCCGAAGGCCGATTAACATGAATGATTGGGCCGAAGGCCGTTCGCTATAACTATTTCAATAATTGCTTATGTATCTTTTTATTGATATTATTCACTAGGCATTTGCTCACGCTCATTCATGTACATGTAGGTGAGCCAAGGGACGTCCAAAACCAATCCCAGTGAATTATGAGAAACAGTCAGAGTTCTAAAGAGTCAGCCCAAAAGTCTCACGCATGAGACTGTCTTCGCCCTTTTGTCCTCTGTTTATAGTTTTGTTTTGTTGGCGAAATCATCGGACCATTGCTGTATATAAGTCTTGGGTTTGACTGACTTAAATCTGGATGATCCTGTATGTACAGTGTTTTATATTAGTACACATTCTGATGTGAGTTATTAACATATAAATGTTTAAAATGTTATGGTGTGCATATAAGCATAGCTCTATGGACAAAGTTTTAAATTGCTTCCGTTTGGCCCCTTTTACTTTGATGAGTTTTCACTTATTTGGTTTAAGGCCGTAGGTAATCTCGTGATTACTGGCTGGTTATGGCCTTAGCCCATAGGGGCGGGTTCAGTTCGTGACAGAGTGGTATTAGAGCACAAGTTAATAACTCACACACTTGTCCAAAAGAGCAATAAGCGTCTAGAAAAGACCTAGGATGCATTCATATGATAAGTATGACTTTGATAGTATCAAGAATGCATCTGAATGTTTCAATATGAACAACTATGTGTTATAAATTGTGAATTGCTGCCATGTAAATTACTTGAATAAGTATGCCCTGTAATATATACATACCTGTGAATCTTTTGTACAAAGTATAATGTAAGTTTAATCAGATGGTGAGAACAAGAGGTGATGAGATAGAGGAATCTTCTACTGCCAGACTAGATAGAACGGAAAGACTGATTCAGGAAATGGCAGAGGCATTGAGGCAACAACAGGAATGGCAACAACAGTGGCAGCAGCCACATCCTCCACCTCCACCTCCGGCACCTCCTGTGCCAGACAATCAGAATGATGACCGAATCATAGCTCTCACCAAAGAGTTCAAGAAAATGAAACCACCACAGTTCCATGGTGGATTAAATCCTTTGAAGGCTGAAGCTTGGGTCCTCGGCATCGAAAAACTGTTTGAAGTGTTTCCATGTTCGGATACACAGAAAGTGCTTCTAGCCACCTTTATGCTAGAAAACGAAGCAAGAAGATGGTGGATGTTAATGTATGAGAGTTACAAAGATGCTGATTGGGCAAAATTCCTGGAAATTTTCTATGACAAGTACTTCCCGTAGTGTGTCCGGGATAGGAAAGTGGCAGAGTTCATGGAACTTAAGCAGGACAGTATGACTGTAGCTGAATATAAGGCCAAATTTACTGAGTTGGCCAGATTTGCACCACACGTGATTGATACGGACTATAAGAAGGCGAGGCATTTTGAAGGTGGGCTTCAAAGCGACATTTTAGAAAGAGTTAATGTTTTCAAGCTGGAAACCGACATTGGGGTGCTAGACAGGGCCATCATATCAAAGGCCAACATAGCTAGACAAGCTAAGCCAAAGACAGAATGGAAAGGCAACAAAAGGCAGTGCTTCTTTTCAAAGAAGAAGTTTTCAAAGACGCAAAATACGGGCTCCTCGAATACTTCTAATTCTTCCTGAGATACAACCCCGTTGTTTACACTTGTGGTAATAGGCATTGTGGGGTTTGCTACCGTGTGACAGGAGCTTGTTTTAATTGTGGTAAACAGGGGCATATGGCCAGAGATTGCAAACAGAGCAGAGGAAAATTTGCTGCTAGTTCGACAGCATCAGTTCCAAAACTAGGAAATGCTACGAGATCCACTCCCATTGAAGATACCGTGAGACAAGGGAGAGTTTTTACGCTTGTTTTGGGCGATACCCGGAATGCCAACGCCGTTGTCTCAGGTACCATTTCTATATGTAATCAGGATGCCTTTGTGTTAATTGACTCTGGATCAACACACTCATTTGTAACATGTGCATTTGCATCTAGACTGAGTAGACCTCTAGAATTATTGCCATATCTATTATGTGTGTCTGCTCCATCTAGGGAATTTGTATTGTGTGAAGCCGTCTATCGTTTTTGTGATATGCGAATTGGAAATGCCATTCTATTTGTGGACTTGTTACCCTTGAACTTTAGACACTTTGACATAATTTTGGGCATGGACTGGTTAACTAAATATTGTGCCACCATTAACTGTGTAACGAAACGAGTTGTGTTTAGACCACCAGAACAAGAGGAAATTGTGTTTGTGGGTAACGGGGTAGTGCCTCCACCTTATTTGATATCTGCAATGAAAGCATGTAAA
>NW_021026191.1:3238-20387 GCF_004153795.1 Camellia sinensis
CGAGACTCGTGCCAAAGGCCATTAGTTCGTCATCACCAAAGTGTCTCGACTCGGGAACTTAGGTACGAGAGGGGAAGGTCATGAATTGAGTACCCCACTCGCCCGATCAAAGATCGACCTCTACTAATCATGATGTGATTTTTATTTACGTTATATACTCTTGTTTTGATTTATTAGCTATGTTTTAGTATGTGATGCACACACAAATATAGACTAATTTGCAAGAGTTGAAACATTTGATTTCGTGTTTTATTTGAAAATTGTTTTATGAATTTGCCACTTGAAAAAGTGAGTTTTAAAAATGGACATTAATCAAACTATCTCAATTCAAGCAACTAGCCTTCATCCACAAGCATTCAAATAGTTATATCATTTAAGCAATTAGCCTTATAAAAGTATGCTTTGACATGGTAACACAAACATTCGATGCAAGATGCTAAAACACAAAATTGCTCACCTAGTACTTCGAACCAAAACAAAGAAAAATTATTAAAAAAATATGCATGTTCCTAATTAATGCAATATGACTAAATGTAACGCACGCATTATGTAATTTGTAGGCTCGGCTATGAGCATGGCATATGATTTCATTCAAGACATGCGATAAAGCATGTATTCAAGCAATGAATTTGGACATTGATATTGGGCTAGTATGATGAGCTGAACCTTGGATGTGTGCAAGATGATGGATGTAAAGCATAAGAATACTAAGTTGAAAAATGATGTTCTATTCTAACCATCGTAAGCATTAAGTAAAATGGAGAAAGACATGGGGTTGGAAGACATACAACTTATTACATGATTGCCCTCATGCAAGAGGGTGCGAATCAAAGTCCAAATGTCCAAATTAAACTAATTATTACAAAACCGAATGAATAAATAAGCGAAGAATTAACTAGCTAACTACTTTATTACAACAAGGATAATCATGAGAAATAAATTAACTATCTAAGTTAATTAGCTATAACAATTACAAATAAACTATAATGATAATTACAACTAATAATTAACAAGACTAATTGTAACAATAATTGAATTAATCATAATGTTAATAATCAGAGCATTAAGGTAAGCAAGGATGCACAAGGGTTGCATGCACAATGTCCAAGAATAGCTCTGTCAACCTAAGCCTGCTCTATTTCACCCTCAACCACTTCCCTCTATTTTCTGGAAAACATACTGCTGACTAAACATTAATGGCTGGCTATGCCTTAATTTCATGCAAAATCCTATTTTGTGCTCTGAAGTGAAAACAGTGCAGACAGAGTTATTCTAGACTCTGTTTGTCCCTCTCACACTCCTCTGTCATGGGAAAGCCTCGAGAGAACGTTAGAATTGTTTCCAAAACCATCAATGAGCAAGTTGATTACTTGATAATTTCGGGTGCAATTTGGATAAAAATCAATAAATGAAAGGAATTATAACCACCCCACATTCTTATCATAAAGTGAACTCAAAGAGGGAAGTAGAGATGCTTCAATGTTCATCAAAACATCATGAATTGATGTAAAACAACCTTGACACGATAGATTCGGTATAACATCTGACTGAACCCCAAGCAATATAACTCATTTTCTTTATGTGAGTTGGTTCATTTTAAGCCAAATTCATTAGTCTTTGTCATCCTTTAATCTATTAAGTCCAAGGTAATTGTTACGTCCACTAAGTAAGAGACATGTCAAACGGGAGGTGATTCTATAATAACCCGACCCTCCTACATGTTTTCTGGTATGCTTCAGTCCATTACTATGTGCATTTACATGTTTAATGTGAAATTCCATGTGAGATTGAGTCTAATTATGTGAATCATATGATCATAGATTTATATCTATTAATTAGGAGAAATATCTGTTACAATTGAGATGATTAGATCAGTAATTGAAAGCCTTAGAAGCTCGACACTCCGAAATTGTTGACTGTAGAATTGTGATCTGCAGGATTTTTAGATCCTAATATGAATTTTTGTCAAAATTTGATTCGTAATGATTAAACTGATCAATTTTTTGTTTTAGTCAACTCTTATATACTTCCTTTAAACTCTTAACTTGGGAGCCTATCATTAAATATCTCTTGAGAGAGAGAAGAGAGAGTGTAGAGAGGAAGAACAAAAGGGGAATAAGTCAACAAGAGAAGATTAGCTATTGGGGGGAATTATAGAGATTTGGGCTCAAGGTATATAGAATCCACCTTGTATAACCTCTCTCTTGGACTTGAGTAGGAATTTCTTAAAATTCATGCAAATTAGGGTTTGTAATTGAGCTCAAGAGTATGTTAATTGATTACATGAAAGGTGTTCTTATCTTAGGGTTGTTTTGAAATCCATATAAACTATAAAGAGTGGAATTACATTTTCATTCTCTTATTCCTCCATGTTGAACTCATTCTTATATTTTGAAAGTTGCATATAATTGAGTAGCAAAATAGTTAGAACCTTGAAGGGATTGAGTGGTGTATGCAATTTGAAGTTGATGACAACTTGAGTAAACTTACAACAAAAGTAACTTATGGTGACGAAAACTAGTGAAGAAAATAAAATTCGTCACTAAATAAAAATAATTCGTGAGGAATTTATAAATTTTGTCACATATAATAAAAAAATAAAAATGATAGGTGACAAAATTTATTTTCGTCAATAAATACTTCATTTTAAGTGAGGAAAAATTAAGTTTCGTCACCAAAAATTTTCCCGCTATTTTTTTTGGGTGGCACCAAAATTTTAGGACTTTTGGTGAGAAAAAAATTTGACACTAATTATAAAATTATTTGTGAAGAATATATTTTCGTCACCAAAACGTTTTAATATTTTTGATATCTTTTGGTGAGAAAATAATATTGTCACCAATTTTGATGCGAAATTTTTGATATATTGAACGGCAATAAAAAAAATTAGGGTATTAATTTTTTTTTACCCTTTTTCTGTTTATCATCTCTCTCTCTCTCTCTCTCTCTCTCTCTCTCTCAAAATAGGGTATTAATTTGTCTTACCTCTTGCTCCTGCACCACGGCGATCGCCATCGTCGTTGCCTCTATTAGCCTTCTTGATCGCTACCGCCACTAGTAGCCTTGCCGGTTACTGTCACATCTTCTTCACTCGGTGATTTGGTACGTGATTTCTCTTTGCTCTTTCTGTGGTATCTCTTTCTCTTATTCTTTGTTTTGGTATGGTAACGAAAATTAGTGAAGAAAATAAATTTCATTACTAAATAAGAATAATCCATGAGGAATTATAAATTTTGTCACGCATAATAAAAAAATAAAAATAATAGGTGACGAAATTTATTTCCGTCAGTAAATACTTACTTTTAGGTGAGAAAAAATTAAGTTTCGTCATCTAAATTTTTCCCACTAATTTTTTTTGATGGTGCCAAAATTTTGAAACTTTTGGTGAGAAAAAAAATTGTCAAAAATTATAAAATTATTAGTGAGGAGTATATTTTCGTCACCAATATATATTTTTTTTAGAAACTTGATTTTAAATATTTTAAAATCATTTGGTGTGAAATATATTTTCGTCACTAATAATTTTTAATATTTTAAATTTTTTTAATGAAAAAATTAGTTTATCACTAATTTTGAAGGAAAAATTTTGATATATTCTACGGTGATGAAAAATAGACTACAATTTTTTTTCCCTTTTTTTTGTTTTTGGTTTTGTTTTTTTTGGGTTGTGTTGATCAGTTTTCTCTCATCTCTCTCTCTCTCTTTCTCTCTCTGTGTCAAAGCAAAACACAAGTTAGGTCTCTTCGTTTAGCACCCCTTGTCCTCGTTCAGGGTGTTCTCCTCTAGCACCGCCGCCGACGTCGCCCGTTCTCCTCCTTTAGTGTCATTGCTGATGTTGCATCTCCAAGCCCGTCCACCCTTCTCCTTCAGTGTCGCGTGTTCTCTTCCATTAGCTCTTTTTATTATTCAATTTCTCTAATTTTCTATTTTCAGGTATGGGTCCTCTCTCTCTATCTCTCCCTCCCTCCCTCCCTCTCTCTCTCTCAATTTCTCTATTTTTTTTAATCTTTGTTTTCCCTAATTTTCAGAATTAATTTTTTCCCTAATTTTTGAAACTAATGAGACACGCAGTGTACACATGATTCAGAATTACCTATTAGAAAGTTCATTAATTTGTCTCGTCTAGTTTCTCCTTTGGGAGATTATGTTGGTAAAATTTGTTGATGGTTTGTCATGATTCCTGTTATCCCTTTAAAGAATGAGCCAGATCACTTAGTGTTTTTCTTGTCTGGAACACGACTTAGAGCTGATCGTTTAGTTGGTTTTTTAGATCTCTGAAATTGATACATAACGTTAAATAGGCTTGTTGTGGTGTATCAATTGTATTTTTAGATAAGTGTTGCATTTTAGATTAAAATTCCTTCTTACTTAGATTTTTGTAGGAAGGCTGTCATCAAATATTGAGACTTTTGCAATCTTTTGACCAATCGATATTGATGCTATCCTCTCTGTTCAATAAATGAGGAGATAAAAAGAAAAAGAAAAAAAACACTACTCTTAACTTTTATACTTTCAATTCCTGCTTCTAGAAAATAAACTATCTATTGGGGCTTAATCTTTTCTTTTCCCTTATTATGTGCTTGCTTTTCCTTTGAAGTATGGATGGTCTTTTCTTTCTTTTTTGTTCTCTCTCTCTTATTATAGCTTTTCCCCAAAATTAGATCAGTCTATGCATATGAATATGTTGGAGCCTGATTGTCAATTGTTTATTTATATGCTTATTTTACCTTAAAATGTTTGTGTGCTTCCTTAATGGAGCAATGGGATTGTATTGAGTATCCTTTTTTCTACATCGGGGTCACAAAAAGAAGGAAATGCTCTATGGGTTTGGAGAAGGTGAGATGGGTAACATCCTTGGTATTCGATGAAGTAACAAGGTAAGTTAACTTCCTTCTCATTTGTATTCTGCATTTTTTGATTTATCGAACATTTGCAGTAATATTTTTAAAATGGGCCATATTGTTTAGTTGTTCTATTGGATGATGAACACATGCTACAATTTTCTAATGTTTGAATAATTCATGGGCTGCCAAATGAAATTCTATTCTGAACATACAGATGTTAGTTTGAATTTTATTGGATCTTGTATATTTTGCCACTACGGAAACCCAAAAGTGCTTGCAGGTTGTCACAAAAGCAAGATTTGTAAATCATTTGCAATAACTTTTGTTCTGTATTTATTCCTTACTGGATTTGTATATATTTCAAAATGCCGCATTTTGGTTGGCAGCAGTTGACTAGGTTTACCTTCGCCTTCTATCTTAATGTGTAGCATGTTGGCCTTTTTCACCTTCAAAGGTTTTCTTTCACCATGTCTTGTTATCGAATTTATTTGTTTACCTTCTGAATCAATTGTTTGTTAAGTTCTCTCTCTCTCTCTCTCTCACTCGCTTGTTGATCTCACGCTGCCCCTTTCCCTCTTCTTCTAATTTTCGTAACCCTAACAAGTGATTTTTTAAGGCTAGGGTCGGTCAAAGTTGTCTATCTCCTATGGGTAAAGTTTCCCTCTTTCTCTACCTCTCTTAAGTATGGTAATACAAATTTTTTTTGGGAATACTTTGATCTGTAATGATTTTTTGTTATGTTGGAATATCAAGTTAGTTAGTTATGATTATATTTTCTATGATGCTCTCATTGATAGGTGCTTTTGAGCTGGTATACGTAATTCTTATTTAAAATCTGATGCTCAGTGTAATGTACTACTGCAGTGGTGAATGTAATGAACTTTTTGATAATTATAACCAATTGTTGTGTTCTGCACACTTTATTTCTCTTGGTTTCTTTTCTAAATTTTATTTTTTCTATAATTTTCTTTCTTTTAGTTTATTATTTCATTGAATGATATTTGACCCCAGTAAAAACCCAGCTCACTTTATTAAGTGATTTACTACGGCCTTCTGGTATTATGGCCATGATCGTAAGTGTGAGTGATACCTGGCAGTGTATGGTTAGGATTTTTTTACCAAAGAGTTAAATGTCACGTATGATATGTATATTTTTCAACTTTTTGTTGTTAGGATTCTATGGCTACAATATGGAATGCAATAGGAATTTTGATAGACACCTGGTTGATTGTCTTAGATTACTTACTCTTTGATGAAAGCAAATTTCCCTTTCAAATTGGCTGATATATGTTTGGTGTGGCTTATATGTAGGATTCATTTTATCATGGCTTGACAGCTGAAGAAGCACAACGAGTGCATGAATATAACTTTGATCATCCTAGTAATAAAATTTATAATTAAGTATTGCTATAGGCCTTTAATTGGTACGTAAACTCTGTTGGTGCTTTTGTCCGCTTTGCTGACTATATGGTGCAAATAGAATTCAGTAGAATGCACAGGAGCTTTTGTGCAAACCTCAAATATATGTTTGCTTGTGTGTAGATGCTTTTGACTCCGAACAGCTTGTAGAGTGCATTGAGAAACTCAAAAGTAGCGAATCTGTCCAGGTCCCAATATATGATTTTAAAAACCATCGCAGGTGTGTAGACAATTTCCAGCAGGTAATATTCTACGCAACATTTTGTATGTACTATTAATGTGGTAGTCGGTATGTATAGCACTTGATAAAAGCTTCTCAGCTCCTTTATATAATTTTGTTGAGAATTGCTATGACCTTGAACTTGTCAAGAATGAATCTACTTCTATGTTTTATGTTATTGCTAATCATTCATTTTAATATCCTAATTTTGGCAATGCATGTCCTCCCTTATTACATGCTATGGTCAAGGTCCGTAGAATATCTCTGAGCCATGAAGACTTGTTAAGTCATTGCAAATTCAATAATTGTTTTGACCCTTCTCAGATAAATTTCATCTGCATTAATATTATCTTACCACATTAACCTCACAGGTGAAACACCAAGCTTCTTAACAATTCTGGTGTGGGAAAAGAGGGCATTAGGCTAGGCTGGGTTGGGCTGGGCTGGGCTGGGTTGGGTATTATTAATTACGTTCATTAGGGGTGTGGGCAAGAATCCGTTTCTAAATTTAGCTTTTAATGTCCTTGATCTCATTGAGGAGAGGAGTGGATCAAATTTTCTCACAGTTCTAAACATTTGGGGCAGATACTTTCAATGCCCATGAGAGAGCTTGTGAGATATGGAGTTTTCTTTGAATAACAAACTCTTTAGGCTGAATGAAGTAGAAATAAGTTGTGAAAGTATACCTGGTTAGGCTCCAAGCTCTTTCTCTTGGTTTCTATCCATTTGTGTTCTGCGTTAGCTACAATTTGACCAGACATGGCCATGCCTATGCCTTGCATTAATAATCTTAGTTGGCTCTACATACCTGTTTGCTAGTAAATTAATCTTTTTCCACCCGTCATTGGGATTGCTTTTCTTATTTATTTTACTGACAACTTACAGACTCAAATTTTTTCCCTGCCTATTGAAAGAGGAAACAGGTCCTAGCCTAAGAATAGATGGCATACCTCAATTTATAGTGGACAACTAGCATGGCAAACTTCTGATGCTGATTTTGCATTTCATTGCAGTCAGATAGCATGGTCACTATGTGGGCATCTCAAGCAAAGCAACTAACCACAGGTTTCACCTATTTATGAACTACTTCTGATGCTGATTTTGCATTTCATTGCAGTTTGGGAGACAAAGAAACTGTTAATGCTTGTGTCATTATTTATTTTATAGAAAAAAGAATAAATTGGTGATTCTTGTATTTATGTGAGTGGAGCACGTTGAGTCCACCTTTGAGGCTAATCCCGTTGTCTCCAAGTGAAAGCTATTTCATGACAATGAAAAAGAAATAAAACAACTCTTTCAATGTCCAGAATTTGGTTAATGCCTACTCAATATCACACCACGTAAAGAAAAATGCATGCTGTCAACAGCCAAAACTTCAGATCACTTTTAGAGGCCTGAGTTTGAAAATTGTTTCCATGTTAGGAGAAGCTCTTGGTCTAAAATAGGAGTCATCTTCATCATATACAAGAGGATCATTGTAATTATTGTCTGCATCAAGAATATTTGCTCTGCCCCGAGTGTCTCAGAGAGGGAGAAGGAGAAAGAATGTTGTGTTTTTGATATTGACAATGTTGTTTTGATGATTTATGAATTTTCCTTCAACTTCTTTGAATTACAGTTCAACGTTCTTTGTCAGGTAAATGCATCTGATGAAATTATCTCAGAGGGAATTCTAGTTTTCCATGACCCACATGTCCGTAACTTGATGAATATGAAGATTTTTGTTGACACTGGTCTCATTCCTCCACTCAGATTATTGCTCATGTATTATCCCATAAAATTATCCATTTGAGTAGCAATTTTGTTATTATAGCTTTGTTTTGTAGGCCATTATTGTTGCAATGCTGTCTGGTTTTTCAAAAACTTGTACATAATAAAGGTCTCTGTCTAATGAGGCTACATTGTAGAATAACATAGTTGATTCAATGCTTAAAGGTCATGTTAAATATCCTATGCACGCCTGAGTTATTGAGGTCAACTTCACTCTTTTAGGATGACCAATTGCCCTGCTTTTATTTTTTTGTGTATTAGCTCTGCGCATGTTCATTGCAGATAGCTTCATTTTGATGGCCATAGACACCCTGCCTCCTTGCAAACTGTAGTTCTAGCATTTCTATGTGATCATGCATATAAACATAGTTTCATGTTGTGTCATTTGTTGTGTATGATGATTATACCGCTATTGCTAGTGTTGATATGCTGTTATGCTGATAGCCTGCCATAGTTCTGCTGTGCTGTTGTGCTGTCTTACTGATGCAATTTTGTTGTGCTGTTTGTTCTGCTGGCCTACTGTATTTGTTGTGTGCTGGTGCTGCTATGTGCTAGTGCTAGCTTGTTGGCATGTTGGTGCTGCTGGCCTGTTGTTTCTATTGGCCTGTTGTTCTGGTTTTTCTTCTTTTTTCTTTTGCCATGCTGGTAGCTTCTGTTTGCAGCCGGTTTATGGTTTTGTTGGTTCTTGGTCTCTTCTTTTTGCTTTATTTGTTGTTTTAATTGTCCAACATATCCGCACAAAACTTGGTCAGCATAACCTTTGCAAAATATATTCAAATGTTTATGTTATTCAATCGACATTCTAGGTACTCCTTTTTGTATCATCTTAATTTATTATTATTATTATTTTCATTTTCCATGGTGGTCTTAGCCTCTTTTTTTTTCTTTTTCTTTTTTTGGTGGGGGGGTGGGGGCCATCTTTTTTATGGGTAATCACCCAAAATCTTATTGATCAGTGATCTTGACAAACTTCTGAGAGGATGGGGGATACAAAAAAATTAAATCTTGGGTAGATACAAAAACTGACCTCAAGTAAGGTTATGCTACAGCTTTTTAACCGTAAGCCACCGCTTTACAACTAAAATGTGGTTTCTGCTTCTGGGATGGGGATGGTGGCACATTGTATAAATAATTTTTTGGGGATAGTGAACAGTAACAACAACAAACCAGTGAGTTAACATTAGAGTGCTGTTGCATATGGGCTATTCACATTGACATAAAGGAATGAGAATTTTGTTAACATTTTTTTCATTCCCTGTGATTCAAATGCGAATATTTATCTTGAGTTGTAGTTATGATCATACTGGAGACCCATGCTGCAAATAAGAGGTATGCATACGCTAATTTGAGATCGTTATATGTCAAAGCATGATTTTGTATTTTATTCAGATCGGCTTATTTGTCTAGTACTTTCAACCAATTAGCTTATCCAAATTTCATTGATTTACAAAAGGTTAATAGAATAAAAATGTTAAATCTTACCAATCATCATTGCTTTTATTATTTTTGATTTCCAGGTTGTGAAGCATGGACTTGGTCATTTGCCTTTCACTGAAAAGCAAGTAGTCACTCCAACAGGTGTGTTTTAGGAGAAAAATTAGTAGCAAGGCATGGACTCAATTCAAGTCTCTTCCTCTCTCTCTCTCTCTGATGAAATTTGGAATATAAGTAGACTACTTCCTTTTTATCTCAAGTTTCCTTCTGTTCTTTGAATTTAAACTGAGTACTTTATATGCCTTCAATTTTTAAATGTTTGTGTTTTTTGCATATATGATTGTGCATTTTCTCTTGCTAGCAAATAATTTAGTATCTCCTGATGGTATTAATTTTATGAAAAGATATCTTCTGATGCTTTCAAAATGTTATTAAAATTTGATGTACCTGTCAATCTCCGTTCTTTTGTTTACTTGTTATGCTTATTTTGATAGGCATTACTTGAGAAGAATCCATCCATTGCTCAAGCCACAGAAGGTATGGCGTGTAATTTTTTGTAGGCCATTCTGAAACCTGAGTGTTAGGCATTTCTTTTTTTGAAATTCTTTGTATCAAGTAATATAATGATGTTTGTGTCCTCTCTTGCTTTGAGCAAAAAAGTTATGAAAGTATATCCTTTAAATTTTTCTTGAAAACTTTGTTTATCATGAATAAACTGTTAGGCAGTACTCTCTATGATATATAAGATTGCCAATATGGGAATTTTGAACCCCCAAATTTATACTTTGAGAGATTATATCTCTATGTGACTTTGTATATGATGGTATCTAGAACTTTTTTTACAAATGTGCAATTACCAATATGTGTATGCCCAAGGAGTTAAGTTGTTTTTCTTCTTTCTAAGGTAACTCTGGCCAACCTCCCAAGCGTTTAGAAGTTTCTAGGAGCTCAAATGGAGAATATGAAGAATGGTCGCAGATATCTGAAAAGCACTCAAGGTATTAGTACAATCAACATGGAGGTAATTGTGTTTTTATTTCAATATCTATTCATGTGTATTTGTTTTTGTTTTTATGTTTGCTCGCATGTGTGTGTTTGGACCTTTTTACCTCGTTGAGGTTAAAAATAAAACAGGAACATATTTAGATTTCAATGAAAATGTTAACTCTTGTAAAAATCGTGGGCTAATTAGTTTGTGTCAAACATGTCCTGTGATTCTCTTTGGTTCCTGTTGGCATTAGTGCTAGTGATACATGATATTCCTGCAATCTTTTGTCATCTTCTGTTATCCGTGTTGGTTATCATCAAGGATCACCTCAACTATTTGAAGTTTTGGATTGTTATATGCATCTCTACGAAATTGGTTTATAAAATAAAATTATTTAAATATGAGTTTAGATGTAATTGATAATATATTGATATTTTTTTTCTTTATTTTCTTTGCAGATTGGTTTTTCATGACGTCTGGAAGCATTCTTGCAAATGAAGATCAAGTGTTGATTTTTTTATTTTTATTTTTTTTGTGGAGTCCATGTTAGCTTGTTTTGGGATTTTTGCTTTGATGGTTTTTTTTGTTATACTTAATGGATTATTATTAAATTTGTTTTATGGATATATTTTGATTTATAATATAAATTTTTTAGTGAATTTTTTGTGTGGAGTGAAGTATAGTAGCTAATGGATTTCTTACTACATTTAAAAGGCTATTGGGATATAAGCAGGGATATTTGTGAAATAATAATTTTTTTTTTTTTTTTGTGGAGTGGTGTATAATAGCTAATGGATTTCGTACTACATTTAAAAGGCTATTAGGATATGAGCAGGGATATTTGTGAAATAATCATTTAAATTGAAATATAAAATATGGAAAAAGTTTAGTGACGAATTTTTTTTGTCATTTGTACTTATTATTATGACAAAGTGATTATTCGTCGCTAATAATATTTTTTGTGACAAAATTTATTGCAAGTTATATATGAAAGTTTTCATTGATTTTGATGTTTGGTGACTAAAAATTTCGTCACATATATATATTTTTGCCACGAAATATATTTCGTCACCCATGTATGATGTTTGGAGACGAAAAATTTCGTCAACTTTACATCTTACTGTGACGAAATTATTTCCTCATGAATGATTAACATGTGTGACAAATTTATTCGTCAACTAAAGTTATAAATGTGGTACTGAATAACTATTTGGTGACGAAAATGAGGATTTTTAATGACAAAATGTTATTTTATTGGTGACAAAATGTTTTGTCACTAAAGTAATTTCATTGGTGACGAAATTATTTTTCGTCACGATGCTTTTTAGTGACAAACATTCAATGACGAACCCGGTGACAAATATTTCCTCACAAATATCTATAGTGACAAAATTAGCTCTTTGGAGATAAAAAAAATTCGTCATCCAAGACCCAACTTGTTGTAGTGATTTTTTTGTAAATCAAAGTTTTAGGTTTTATTGACTTATTAACCCATCAAATATTGGGTTGAAAATTTTTTGTTGGATCTAAAATTGGGTTTGGAAATAGGTAGATAAAATTTGAACTATTACCTTTAAAAAATATTGACGTGGCGAGCATGAGGTGCTCAAACTAGACATCCAATTTGCGTAGATTACCTTTCTTATTGGCATTCACGAGACAATAATACTACAAACTTACAAAAAATGTGTAGAAAAATATGCAAAATTTGAATTAGATTAATCCTGGGTGTAGCCTATTTAATAATATAATACTAAGATTTAAATCTATACTACACATTTAAATTTTGAGCAATGTCGTAACATTCCAAGGTGGATGTTTGACCCCTAGACTAATAAGGTTGATAAATACCTAAACAGAATCTAACTCAATTCATAAATGAATTACACCTCCATAACAGTAGCTTAATCTGAGATCAAGTTTAACCAAGCATCAATCTATGGTCAATAAGTTGCTAGTAAGAAATATAACGCAAATCCCTTTATTTTTATTTATGTTTTTTATATGGTTTCAAAGCACGGAAACAATATTTTCATATATGGGTAAAAGTTTCGTAGATCTTGCTGGGTTCAAAGCACGAAAACAACATTTCCATACATGGTGGATGGTACTCGTGCACACACACGCCTTTCCTCATATGCCATCATAGTTGGGGATAGCTGATTTTTGAGTTGTCATATGAAAATGAGCAAAACTTGGTCCTAATGACAAGGTAATGCTGGATAATTAATTCAATGAAGCACTTATTAATTATAATTTCAAATTTTTTCTTATTGTAATTAACAAAATAAGATGATAATAAAAGGAACAGAAACAACTGTAGTGAGCTCAGCTTTGGTTTGAGACTGAACCAGACCAGATGAAATCAAGTTGTACTTCTGGACATAATGGGTTGGTGTTCTTTCCTGGTTATGTAAAACTGGGACAACTGATTTATTCAAATAATTGGGATCAAGCGAGAGCAATTTGCTCTGGGGCAAATTGAGGTCAAATATCTTGCTCAGTTGCTCCATGTGGACTTGACGGTTAGAGATGTCCATGTGGTGGGAATCATGCATGATGTATCCTGTAGAAAAAAGTGTTGCACCTTTGATGTTTACTCAATATTAACCCGCTTTAGTTTAGTCTGTTGGCATAGTCTGTTGGCATATGTCCAGTCTTGCTTCTCTTGAATTCACACACATTGGCAGACTATTGACTGTTGCTTAAGCAGGTATTTGGTGCTCTAAGGACAACAATGTTCATATTAGGAATGATTTTTGTATTCATAGGCATTTCTTTGCTGGCACTAGACGAGGCAAAAGGTATAGTTGTGGGTCATGGATATAGTTGTGGGTCATGATTTCTGTATTCATAGGCATTTCTTTCCATTAGAGCTATTAGAACTCCAATATTAGAGCTCTAAAGCATTTATATCGTCTCCCTCTCATCTTTCCTGACAACCATAAATCATAAATTATTGCACAAAAAATACAGAAAATAAAAAAAAAATTAATTTTTAGTGGACACCCTTTTTTTATATTTTTTCGTAAAATTTTTTTCGTTACACCTGAGCAGGGAAAGCTTTGGTTTCTCCAATTGAGAGATATGCAGTTGTTCCTGATGACAACGTAAGTGTTCTTTCCACAGTCTTCATTGTCTTCATTACTGGTGTTTAAATAGTTGGTTTCTCCAAAAGATTATAATTTGCAACTGTTATCTATTTATTTGTAGGTCAAAAGGATAAATTTTGCCGAGGGGAAGATCTGATTCTAGAAGCAGCAAACAAGTATAGACTAGATTGCCTAATTTGGAAATAAACATTGCATATCCGCTTATTTTGGGAAACGTTTTAGAATTTGCTACTCGCAAGTAGGCTAAAACACGGATTTTAATGAGTTTTTCCATTTCAAACAATCTACCCTTCACCCACAGGCATTCAAACAGTTTATCTCATATAAGCACTTAGTCACATGGCAAGCATACTGTCATGGCAACACTCACACGCATGCGGGATGCTAAAGCATAACTACTTACATTGTACTCCGTGCCAAAACAGTAAACTAGTTAGCAAATATGCATGTCCTAGTTCATGTTAAAATGACTAATGCATCGCATACAAAAATGTAATTAGAATAGGCTCGGTTAACCTAAATGTGGTATGTGAGATGCAACCAATTGATTCATGTATTCAATTTGGAATTCGAAAATACGAATGTAGTTAGCATGATGTACCGAGCCTAATGTATGTAATACAAATGCATGAATGCACGCATGCATAGCATAAGGTATGCTAATTTCAAAAATGCCCTAATCTACCATCATAAGCAGGTAAATAAAAGGGAAGAAAGAAATGGGGATTGGAAGACATACACACACTCACCCACACTTATTACATCATTGCCCTCACTCGGAGGATCCAAATGAATATTACAGTCCCAAAATAATAAACAAATAAAATATTACAGTCCCAAATAATAAATAAACAAAATTATTACAAAATTTCTAATTAATTAAAAGAACAGATGGCAAAGGAAAGAAGAGGGTGGCCGCAGCCTCTGTCTCAGGATGCGCGGATGATGCGTGCTCGAAACCCGGCTCGCCTGAAAAACCCATACCATATCTGTGCCACCTTTGTTTGTACTGCCTTGTCTCTCTGAAAATTGCCAAAGTCCTGGAGCAGGTTCCTTACACACTGCAGAGCACCACCGGCCAGACAGAATTCCCACCGGCACTCTACAATTTCCACCGGCTGTTCTTGGACTCATCGGCACTTCAAAGATTGCCGGTCGGCGCTAAATTCTGCCGGTCGGCAGAAACTTCCTGCAGAAGACAATTTGACAGCAAACAGAGAACAGACAGTGCATGGCATGGGGTTTTCAGGTACATGTGAGCATGGTTATGCTTCCTATCATGTTTTGGACTCAAAGAAGCATGACCCTCGATCCTCGAGCCATCAATGGTACATGATGGCCTAAGGAATCAAATTTGCCACTTGATGTAAGGATGCATGCAACAAACAAAATGAGATCCGAAGCCTTATCATGTCGAAGTCAAAGGCCCCGGTGACTGAGAATCAAGGTACATTACATCACTTGGAGTATGAATGTCCCTTGACCCTCATATTTGGCTTGACACCCCAAGCCAAATGATGCAATGCATGTTATGCTCACAAGGCTCAAAATACAACATGATGCTAATTATGCAAGATAAGCCAAATGTCATGCAACAAATATGACAAGTATGTAATGCTAGTATGCAAGATGCAAGTATGATACAAATATGAACCAATTTGGCAATGGGATTAACATACTACAAGGCTTAATGAAGCAACCATGCAACACACATGAAACAAGCATGCAATGGGGCCTTGAACCATAAAGGGACAGACCTTAGTCCGCCCCAAAACAGCACCAAAAAAGTGCTCAAGATGATGGGCAACATCTCATGTCAACATGTAAGCCAATAGACCCAAGGCTAAGGCATCAAAAGGGTCACTTCACTTCCAACAACAAGACCAAGTTATGGCATGATTAAGACAAGTAAAGACAGAATTTTTACATGCAAAATGGGACTCCAAAAACCTCCTAGTATGGCAGTTAAAGTACCTCCCGTGAAATGCTACCACCAAGACTCATTTCTAGGCATAAGAGGGCACACCCTCAAGGCATAAAAGAGATCATACATGCACACATACAAACATGATTCTTGGACTAAAATGTGGTCCTAAATGATGTTAAATCATGAGGGTGATCACAACCATGCATGCTAGAGGTCAACATGCTCAAAGCTTTCAAGCCAAAATACATAGCACCCATAACAAACATGTCAAGCATGACCAAATGGATAACCAACAGACTTTAAGCATGGAAAAACAATACTAAAAGCTTCATGGAACTAAGCCAACACACGCAAGAATCATGGCCTAACCATGAGATGCACTTCTAAGCAAAATGGAGCAATACAAAGCAAGTACTACAAGCATACAAGGAGGCACAAATCTGGCCAAAAACAGAGGTTACATATGACCTAAAACACCTAAAAAACTTCTGAAATAAGGCCAAGAATGATCAAACACACATGCTACCCTTTTAAGCCAAAAAAGCAAGGAAACAAAACAATGAAGGGAGAGGGGTGTCCCTCCCCTATGCAAGACTTCAAACCACCTTTTTTAACACTGAAAATCAACTGGTTTTTAGTGGTGAAAGGACCAAAATGCTGAAGTGAACAAAGCCTTACCAAAGAGACACCAAAATGGACCAAACAAGGCCTAGAAGGGTGAGTTAGCACTCAAACCACAAAACGACCTTAATGAAAGTTCTAAAGAATGAAAATACAAGCCTTTTTTATGTTATACACAAGAGCTAAAACAGCAAGCAAGATAGGTAAAAAACTATTGCAAGTTTGGGGAATATAAAGCAAGATGCTCACCCTTGAAGAACCTTGGAAGAACAAATGGTCTAGCCCTCTTCTTTTGATCAAAACCAGTCCAAAAACTCAAGAAACAACCCCCCAAGTCCTTCAATCTTGGAGCAAGGTTTAATGGTGTGTGTAATGGTGCAAAAGTAAGGTAAAAACACACTTTTGAGCTAAGAAACACACACAAAGGAGGAGAGAGAGGGAGATATAGAGATAATATGTATCTATATCTCTAAGCTCTGGTTTTTGGTCCTAACTTTCTAACCTAGATCAAAGAGGAAAGCCCTTCCTCTTATAAGACTCCCTCTTGCAAAGCTTATACAACAAGCTTGGTTAGAGGGAGATCCCTCCATACACGTGTATGGAGGGAGACAGAGTTGGTGCCAGCTATCACAGCTGGCACAAAATATCTACATAAAGTAGATGAACAGTGGTCGGCTGCCCAAAAATGTCATTTTGACAAAATTTAGTGCCAACCGGCAATAAACAGTGCCGACCGGCAACAAATAGTGCCGATGGAAGCAAAAACCAGCCGGTGGCCTCTAGCCACTGCCGGTGGTGTGTGGGGATGCCTCA